>JAXQQM020079675.1:0-153785 GCA_034641835.2 Pinus albicaulis
TGATGTAACACCCCCAATTTGTGTGTTGAAATTTTAAAGTTAGACATTTGAACTTTAAATAGTAAGGGGGTGGACCCCAAGGGATAAGTATGGTGTGAATGTATTTGCATATTTTATTTGAGGAAATAAATAAAATGATTGTGCATTTTGACCAAGATGAGAATTAGAGATCACTTGCCAAATCCATGAGGATGGATAAGGCAACAAATCCCCAAAATATTTCAAAAATCCTTGAAAGAAATTAATTTAGATTTGAGGAGGAATCTAAATTTCCCCAATGAAGAGGAAAGTAGTTGGGAAGAGGTGAGAAAAGCTGGAAAAGATGAGGAAAAGCATAAAACATCTTTAAAGAGTCCCAAAATGGGAAGCCTAGGCTAAACAGGAAAGAAAGCATCCTGCTATTCTGGACGCAGAATTAGAAACATGCTTTGGGGAAACATGAGCTTAAATAAGCTGCTCCTAAGAAGATCAGGGGTTGATCTGTCCTAGGAGGTGATCTCAGCTCGGGGGTGAATCCTGGGAGACAAAGAGGATTCTAAGGTTTGGAGGTTGGTCATTTGCAACAGTGGTATGTTCCTGAAATTTTTGTTCATTTTGATGTATTCTGGTATGAATTAGCTACATATAAAACTTAAGAGAAATTGTATGAATGATTTTAGTACTACATTTAACAGAGTCCATCCTAAGGCATTCACCTTCCAGATTCTGTTTAGTTGTAGACCAGAAATCCATAGAGTAGCAACCACAGAAACTCTAAACCAAGGTCGGTTTAAATCTAAGGTTACTTAGTCTCTACAGATGCTTAAATCTTTTCTTGTTCCTGTAGTTACAAAGGTGATATTCTATGCTCATATGTATGCAAAAACAAAATATTGTAGCAGAATTGAAGTTACATGGTATAAATACAAACAACAACAGATTTCGAAAAACATATACCAATAAAATAAATGCGTAAAGCTCTGCTATGCTATGCCCGAGCCATGAGTAACTTGAAACCAGGGCTCTCCTTCGACCGAGTTCATCAGGGTAATAGAAAAAAAATATATTACAAATACTAATTACAAAATAAAACCGTAGCACTGCAGCCAGAAAACTGAGATCAGGCGTCGATATGAGGGAAAACCGGTTGAGGGCTTTTATCAGTTGCGATGCATACTGAGTGCAGCCCAGAAACCCCATCATCTACACCCTCTGCACAAATGATTCATCGAAGATTCAGATACAGCGTTAGATAAAATAAAATATATCAGAATAAATTGCAGAACGTAAGAACGACAGAATGCTACGCCTGAACTCGCATACCCACAAACTGACTTGGTACTCCTGTATCAAATCCCCCTGGAAAGATCAGCTCCCTCAGTGAACGAGCTGGAAATAAAACAATCATTCCGACCGGAATGAGATTTCAACTGAAACCGGAGCTAGATAAATAGATAATAAGCAGCAGAGTGATAAGGGAGTGTAGGCCGCCATGATAAGTCGGAAGGGTGTGAGAAACCCTAATCTCGCTGCCCTAGATGGGTAGAGAATCCCAAGGTCGATTTGGGAAAAAACCCGGATCATCGACAACGGTGTACTCGATGAAGTGAAAAAGTTGTAAACCATGTACTGAACTGCAGAACGGCTCGCACAATACTGGGCCACGCAGGAGTACAAACGATCACTCTACACGTAGCATATGGACTGGGCATGGGCTCGTAAACGTTGGCGTCGGGTACTCCAAATTCTGGTGTGAGACGCCATCCCTGCATACCAAAACATTAGTCATCATGATAAAATTCCCCACGTTAAATAAAAAACATGATAGTTCGAAGCAGTAAACATCATAACGCATAACTGGTAGCGTGCATACAAATGTAAACGGAAATACCACCGCGATGGAATTGATACAGGGTAAATAATAACTAAAACAACGCCACCGGATTTTGGTTGTAGGTTTACGTATAGCTGGAAATGAGTAGGGATGGAATGCACGTAATGAATAGTTGGATCCCGGTCATAACCATTAAACCGTGTTGACGTGGCACAACGAATAGCCGCGTCTCGGTTATGAAATTCCGTGGTGGTCTTGTCGCCTTTAACTCATCAACGAAATCCGCTATGAGCACGTAACCAATAAACTATATACACTGATGATTTTCCATGAGTTAATAGGGTAGGTTTAGTACGAATTCAATGATATTGTCAAATGGAATAATTATACGATTTAAATGCTAATACCAAAGGGTGGGTATTATGAAAATATATATATATGCTATATGTATAAGGGTGCGTTCAATTCATTATATAAAAAAAAAGGGGTTTGGATATATAGGGGGTATATATATAATGATATATATACATATGTGTGGATGCACAGATATTAACACGAGGTGTCGTATATGTATGTAGATAATATATATATATGTGTGAGCCAAATATATATGGGGTGAATATATATATTTGTCGAATATGTATACATGTTAGGTGAGATTATTGAAAAGTAGGTATGTCCAGATAGTCTATGGATATATTATGTTTAGGAAAAAAGTACATTCCATGATAATGTAAAGGAGTGTAAATATATATATATATATATATATATATATATGTATGTGATTAAGAAGAATATAAGTGGAATATTCAATGTTTTATAAATATAAAGATGCTATATGGGTAGAGAAAACTTTATCAAGAGGGAATTAAAGTTAAAATTTAGAGCTCATTATTCCAATCACTAGGTGAATAAAGAGGAAACCCCAGCGTATCGGGAAAAGCAGGAAAAAAAAAAAAATTTGACTGGAGGTGTTACAAATGGTATCAGAGCCCAAGTGCAAAAACTGGGCTGTTGTTATTGTGCTCACTAAATTCTGAATGTATTGAACAGTGTAGAGATTGTTTTTTTTCGTCTTACTAATAAAATGTATGAGTGTGCACAGTGTGGTGATAAAATGGCTGAAGAGGGAGGAATTTATGTGGATCTGCGTGATGAGTTTACTACTCCAGATCCCAATGCCCCGGTAATGGCTATGTTGAACAGGCTGCAATGAGAATTGGCTGAATTAAGAAGCCAAAATGACATGTTGTCATCAGCCAGTAAGGAGCAGGAAAAGCTCATCAGAGAGCTCACTTCCCGGAACAGCCAGGAAGGCGAAGGTTCTGGAAAAAGAAAGATGGATGAGTCTGAGGATGAGGATGCAGCTAGACAGCAACATAAACAGAAAAGAGAATTGCAGGGAGAATTCCGAAAGATCAAACCTCCCTCCTATGATGGGGAGAAGGAAGAGGATGCTAAAGCCTGGCTGCTGAACATGATCAAGTATTTCCAAGTATATGAATATGAGAGCAATCTGAAGGCCAGATTAGCGGTGTATCAGCTACAAGGAAAGGCTACACTATGGTGGGAAGAGACAAAAATGGTGCATGCCATTGATGAAAAGACAGTTACTTGGGAAGATTTTCAGGCTAAGTTCAAGAATCGTTATTTGAACGAACGATATTATGATGATAAAGCAAAAGAATTCCATGAACTTAGACTAGGCCAACTCACTATCGATGAGTTTGTCACTAAGTTTACCAATTTACTGAGATATGTCCCTTACATTAGGGAAGAAAAAGCAAAGGTCCAAAGGTTTTTGAATTGCTTACCTACTGTGTACAAGGAGAAAATTGAGTTTGACAACCCAAAAACAATGGATGAAGCTGTTAGAAAAGCCAGATTATGCTATCAGCAGTTTAAACGTAAGGCTGAACAAGGGAAGAGCTGGCTGAACAAGGGTGAGTTCAAAGGGAAAAGACCAAAACCAGCATATCTAAGAAATTTCGGCAGGGATCATCAACGGAAAAAATTCAATAAACCAAAAGAAAGCCAAACTGCTCAGTCCCAAGTGGCTTCAAAACAAGTAGAAGGAAACAATAAAAAGGAAGGGACAATCAGAATGAAGGAACCTTTGAAGTGTTGGGGCTATGGATAACCCCATATGATAAGGGATTGCCCCCATCGAAATATTCATATGATCAGCAGAGAGCGAGAGGCAACAACAGTCAATGACATAGCCAGAAGCATACCAACTATCAGTGCAGCCTTGGAAAATCGGCAAGCAGAACATCAAGCAACCATGGTGGAGATGGAGGGTAAGATTTCTGACCTACCCATTACTGTGTTGATTGATCCAGGTGCTTCTTTGAGTTATATTAGTCCTGGAATTGTAGAAAAATGTAAAATTAAACTTGAAAAATTTCAGTAGTCATGGTTGGTACAGCTGGCTACTGGAACTAAGAGAAAAGTCACACATAAGTTGCCCAAAACAGTAATACAATTAAATGGCTTTCCAACAGAAGTAAATCTGAACATATTACCGTTAGGATCCTATGACTTGTTGATAGGAATGGATTGGCTGGAAAAGAAGAAAGCCCTGATGAACTGCTGGGATAAAACCCTGCATTGTGTGGATGAAGAAGGGAAACCTTTTACACTAAAAGGGAAACCAAAATCCATTTCAATAAGACAAATATCAACCTTACAGTTAAAAAGAACAGCTAGAAAAGGATATCAAGTTTATGCAGTACATGTGGAAGAAGTGGAGCAGAGAACTGAAGAAAGTCTGCTGAATGAATTACCAGTGGTAAGGGATTTTAAAGAAGTTTTCCCAGATGAGATTCCTCATCTTCCCCCCAAAAGAGAAATTGACTATTCTATAGATTTGGTGCCAGGAGCCACACCTGTTTCCCGAGCCCCCTATCGAATGAGTCCACCTGAACTCATGGAGCTGAAGATGCAACTGCAAGAATTATTAGATAAATGATACATTAGACCGAGTGTGTCTCCATGGGGAGCACCGGTCTTATTTGTGAAAAAGAAGGATGGAACTTTTAGGATGTGCATTGACTATCGTCAACTGAATAAGTTGACCATTAAAAATAGATATCCACTCCCTATAATTGATGATCTTTTTGATCAAGTGAGAGGGGCCTCAGTCTTTTCCAAGATTGACTTAAGGACCGGGTATCACCAGCTCAGAATCAAGGAAGAAGACATCAGCAAAACAGCCTTTAGAACCAGGTATGGACATTACGAATTTGTAGTCCTACCTTTTGGTCTGACAAATGCTCCTGCCACCTTTATGTGCCTGATGAATAGCGTGTTGAATAAATATTTGGATAAATTTGTTCTGGTGTTCATAGATGATATTTTGGTCTACTCCAAAAACAAGGAGGAACATCAGGAACATTTGTGGATAGTGTTGCAAACTCTGAAAGAAAATCAGCTATATGCTAAATTCAGTAAATGTGAATTTTACAAGGATAAGATTCAATATTTGGGTCATATTATTTCTGAAAAATGCCTTGCAGTTGACCCTGAAAAGATAAAAGCAATTAAAGAATGGCCAGTCCCAACTGATGTTTCAGCAATAAGGTCATTTATGGGGATAGCAGGCTACTATCGTAGATTTGTGGAAAGATTTTCTGCCATAGCACATCCCATCACTTCATTACAAAGAAAGGGTGTCAAGTTTGTGTGGACGGAAAAATGTCAAAACAGTTTCGAGCAGTTAAAACAAAAACTTATTTCAGCCCCTATATTAAAAATTGCTGATCCTGATAAAGAGTTTGTTGTATGTACAGATGCTTGCAGAGAAGGGCTGGGAGGAGTCCCGTTGCAGGAAAATTCAGTCATTGCCTATGAATCTAGGAAACTGAAAATACGTGAACAGAATTATAGTGCATATGATTTAGAATTCGCAGCTGTTATCCATGCTTTAAAAATGTGGAGGCACTATCTGTTGGGGAAGAAGTTCACATTGATGACTGATCATATTAGCCTCAAATATTTCTTTTCCCAAACTGACCTGAATGCAAGACAAGCCAGATGGTTGTCCTTTTTAAGTGAATTTGATATGGACATAAAGCATATCAAGGGAAAAGAAAATAAAGTTGCTGATGCATTAAGTAGAAATACTTGTCAACATCTAAACAGCATGGGGAGTAGTGCCCAGATGGAGGTAGAGGAATTGGTGGGAAAAGTAGTAAATCAAGATCCCAATTATGAAGCACTCTTGGTGAAACTACAGAAAAAGGATAAAACTGATTTCACTAAAAACCAAAGAGGGCTACTCTATTACAAAAACAGGTTGTATATTCCAAATATAGAGTCATTGAAAAGAGAAATTCTAGATGAATATCACAAACAGCCCTATGCAGGACATCCAGGATACCAAAAGATGTTAACAGCATTGAAGAAGAAGTTGCTCTGGCCAGGAATGAAAAGAGATGTGGCAGAGTATTTAAGTAGATGTATGGAATGTCAGTTAGTCAAAGTTGAGCATAAACACCCAGCAGGGCTTTTAAACCCTTTGCCAATTGCAGAATGGAAATGGGACACAGTTTCCATGGATTTTATAACAGGATTACCCAAGACTAAATATCAACATGATTCTGTAATGGTAGTAGTAGACACTCTCACAAAAGCTGCCCACTTTATACCATTAAAGTCTACCTTTGGGACAGCTCAAGTAGCAAATGTATTCCTGAAGGAGATAGTAAGGCTTCATGGAGTTCCCAAAGTAATTGTTTCAGATCGAGATGCTAAGTTTACATCAGCATTTTGGAAGGGATTGTTTGGAGGGATGGGTACTAAACTGAATTTTAGTACTGCCTATCACCCTCAAACTGACGGGAAAACAGAAAGAACGAATCAAATTTTAGAGGATATGTTGAGAATGTATGTGATGGATAGACCATCAAAGTGGGAGGAATATCTACATTTAGCTGAATTTGCCTATAATAACAGTTACCAATCTTCTATTAAGATGAGTCCGTTTGAGGCACTCTATGGGAGAAAGTGCCGTACTCCCTTGAGCTGGAGTCAACCAGAGGATAAGCTGGTGTTGGGACTAGATGCACTACAAGAGATGGAAAGAATTGTCAAACAGATACAAAGAAATATCAAGATAGCACAAGATCGCCAGAAAAGCTATGCTGATAAGAAAAGAGTGCACCGAGAATTTAAAGAAGGGGATCATGTGTATTTACGCATCAAACCCAAAAAGAGCACACTTTATGCTGGAAGTTGTGCAAAACTTGCACCTAGATATTGTGGGCCTTTTGAAATTTTAGAAAGGGTGGGACCAGTGGCTTACAAGCTGGCCTTACCACCCCATTTTAGAGTGCATGATGTGTTTCATATTTCATTGTTAAAAAGATATGTACATGATGCTTCTCACATAGTTGATTGGAATGTTGTACAGGTGGAACCAGAAGGAGAGTTTCTGCCAGAATCGCTTCAAATATTGGAGCGGGAAGAAATTGAATTGAGGAACAAAACAGTGGCCAGAGTAAAAGTGCAGTGGAAGCACTTTACTGCTGAAGAAGCTACCTGGGAAAGGGAAGCTGAAATGATGGAGAAATATCCATTTTTGTTTAAGTGAACTCTAGTAGTTGAATAACAACACCGAGGACGGTGTTTATTTTCAGAGGGGGAATATGTAACACCCCCAATTTGTGTGTTGAATTTTTAAAGTTAGACATTTGAACTTTAAATCCTAAGGGGGTGGACCCCAAGGGATAAGTATGGTGTGAATGTATTTGCATATTTTATTTGAGGAAATAAATAAAATGATTGTGCATTTTTACCAAGATGAGAATTAGAGATCACTTGCCAAATCCATGAGGATGGATAAGGCAACAAATCCCCAAAATCTTTCAAAAATCCTTGAAAGAAATTTATTTAGATTTGAGGAGAAATCTAAATTTCCCCAATGAAGAGGAGTAGTTGGGAAGAGATGAGAAAAAGCTGGAAAAGCTGAGGAAAAGCTTAAAGCAGCTTTAAAGAATCCCAAAATGGGAAGCCTAGGCTAAACAGGAAAGAAAGCATCCTGCTATTCTGGACGCAGAATTAGAAACATGCTTTGGGGAATTATGAGCTTAAATAAGCTGCTCCTAAGAAGATCAGGGGTTGATCTGTTCTAGGAGGTGATCTCTGCTCGGGGGTGAGTCCTGGGAGATAAAGAGGACTCTAAGGTTGGGAGGTTGGTCATTTGCAGATTGTGGTATGTTCTGAAATTATTGTTCATTTTGATGTATTATGGTATGAATTAGCTACATATAAAACTTAAGGGAATTTGTATGATTAATTTTGGTACTACATTTAACAGAATCCATCTTAAGGCATTCACCTTTCAGATTCTGTTTAGTTGTGTAGACCGTAACCAAAGAGTAGCAACTACGTAAACAGTGACCCAAGGTCGTGTTTAAATTCGAGGTTACTTAGTCTCTGCTGGATGCTTAAATCTTTTCGTGTTCCCGTAGTTACAAATACTGGCAAGTCTGTGCTCATATGTATGAAAACAAAATATTGTAGTGAATCGGGTTACATGGTATAAAATACAACAAACAAAGTAAATACACTGCACTATGAAATTCGAGGATCGTACTAGAGAAGGAGACCTTTCTACTCTATAGGATCATTATAAGATTATAAAGTATATATTGCATCTCTAAATCTGCCTTTAATTTCAGAACCAAGTATCATAGCTACGAAAGACTTAAAGTTATCATACATCTATGTAGACATCTATTCAACCACTATTGAATACATCTATGTATACATTAAAAAAAAAAATTAGAATACAAGAGCCACGAACTAAAAGAATAACAATACATGTATATATATGCATTAAAATTAAAACGTAAGCGCAGTGAGTTAAACGAATGACTCTTTGACATTCAACAATTGCAATATATATTATGGTGAGAATATATATATATATATATATATATATATATATTAATAAGGATCATGAACAAACCCAACTAAGTACTTTTAATATCGACTAAAAATAAGTATATATATATGAACGATATATGGCAAGAAGAAGATATAACTACGAATCAGTTATGTTAAAATGGAATACATATATGAGCCCTACGGCCATTGAAATCCAGCATATAGTCAACTATATTAATGCATGTAGATTATCCCAAAACCCAACTATAAAAACGCCGAGAGCTAACAATATCTCGTTTCCATATTAACGCCGAGAGCTAAAAATAGCTCGTTTCAATATTGCTTGCAATACATCAGATATATGAGTAAAACAGAGAAATAATCTGAGTACCGAGAGATAAAATAACCGCCCATTTTAAACCATAATGACCATTCCTTATGCCGTATGCTCGTTCACTATAATACCGTAGAATGGAACAGCTATTAGCGGCATTTTAGGGTTTTGGTTAAATATGATATGAAGTTCACAGGTTTTAACAACGAGTGTATATTTAATATATAATTCGAAACTAGCAGAGGAATTTCTATTATCTACCTACCATATGGATATCAATTATTTTCTGAACAATCATATGTTAAACAGTAAGAGGCCGTAGACGTGGCCATACAACATAAGACAGAACGCGTAGCTAATACCAATCAACACTTAAAATGATAAATTGACACACAGATAACCATGAATGATTAATCATCCTGGTGCCGAGTATTTCGGGACGACAGAGTCATCTAGGCGTGCCGCCATGTTCGTTTATGTGAAAGAGACTACTATCCTTTAAAAACAACAGAAATAATGAGGCGAAATCGTGTTAAGGGAAGAAGGTTACCCATGGAAGAGTTCGACTCTTCCTCTGGCAGGGTTGCGGAGTCAATAGCACCTCTACAGCGAAATAAGTCGACACAGTTGGAGGCGAACGGCCCGAACGAGGTCATGACTTAGCCAGGTTAACAAATCACATGCATGTCGCCATGAAATAAGTTCTGGAACAACAACAGATTTCGAAAAACATATACCAATAAAATAAATGCGTAAAGCTCTGCTATCCTATGCCCGAGCCGTGAGTAACTTGAAACCAGGGCTCTCCTTCAACCGCGTTCAACAGGGTAATAGAAAAAAAAATATATTACAAATACGAATTACAAAATAAAACCGTAGCACTGCAGCCAGAAAACTGAGATCAGGCGTCGATATGAGGGAAAACCGGTTGAGGGCTTTTATCAGTTGCGATGCATACTGAGTGCAGCCCAGAAACCCCATCATCTACACCGCACAAAATGATTCATCAAGATTCGTATACAAATATATTAAAAAAAAAAATATCGAATAAATTGCGTAACGTAAGAAATCCACGTAATGCTACACCATCCCATACCCACAACCGACTGTACCGTATCAAATCCCCCGGAAAGATCAGCCTCAAGTGAACGAGTTTAGCTTAAACAATTATTATTCGACCAGAATGAGATTTCTAACCGAAACCGGAGCTAGATAAATAGATAATAAGCAAAGTAACGATAAGATAGCCGCGACGATAAGCTCTTGGCGGGTGTGAGAAATCTAATCCCGGCCGCCCCTAGACTTCCGGTAGAGAATCCCAAGGTCGACGGGGAAAAAACCCGCTCATCGACAAGAAGCAGTACTCGATGAAGTGAAAAGTTGAAACTGTGCATCGAACTCGTTAAACCCGCCGTTACGCATCGGGCCGCGCAGGAGTACAAACGATCACTCTACACGTAGCATATTGACTAGGCCTGGGCTCGTAAATGTTGGTGGCTGGTACTTCGAACTCTGGTGTGAGACGCCATCCCTGCATTCCAAAAATTTAGTCATCATGGTAAAATTCCTCACTTTAAATCAAAACATGACTGTTCGAAGTAGTGCACATCATAACACATCACTGGTAGCGTGCATACAAAGGTAAACGGAAACACCACCGCGATGAAATCGATACAGGAAAAATAATAATTAAAACAACGCCACCGGATTTTGGTTATAGGTTTACAGGTAGCTGGAAACGAGTAGGGACGGAATACGCTTAGTGAATAGTGGAATCCCGGTCATTACCAGTAAACCGTGTGGTCATGATACAGCGAAGAGCCGCTTCTCGGTTAGGTAATCACCGTGGTGGTATTGTCGCCTTTAACTCTTCACCATAAACCGCTATGAGCACATAACCAATAAACTGTGTACACGGATATGTCCATGAGTTAATAGGGTAGGTTTAGTACGCGTTCAATGATATTGTTAACTGGAATAATTATACAATTGAAACGCTAATACCAAAGGGCGGGTATTATGGAAATATATATATGTGCTATATGTATAAGGGTGCGTTTGATTCATTATTAAAAAAAAAAAAAGAAGAAGAGGGGTTTGGATATATATATGGGGTGTACATATATAACGATATATATACATATGTGGGGACGCACATAGATTAACCCGAGGTGTTTTATTTGTATGTAGGTAATATATATATATATATGTGTGTGTGTGATAATATATATATATATTTGTGAGCCAAAGATATATGGGTTAAATATATCTATAATTGGCGAACATGTATACATGTTAGGTGAGATTATTGAAAAGAGGTATGTCCAGATAGTCTATGGATATATTATTCTCAGAAAAAAAATACATACCACGATAGTGTAAAGGAGTGTAAAAAAAGAAATATATATATATGTATGTGATTAAGAGGAATATGAGTGGAATGTTCAATGTTGTTATAAATATAAAGATGCTAGATGGATAGAGAAAACTTTATCAAGAGGGCATTAAAGTTAAAAGTTAGAACTCATTATTCCAATCACTAGGTGAATAAAGAGGAAACCCCAACATATCGGGGAAAGCAAGAAAAAAAAAAAAAAATTGACTGGAGATGTTACAATTAACATGGTATTAAGGCTATACATGTAATATGTGGCAGTTTGATTATTAAAATTGGAATAATCTGTATTTGTTTATTTATCTTATATAAAGAGAAATGTATCTGTTTTGCAATGGTATAAAAAAAAAAATAACTGTAGTAAATGTCATATGTGAGGAAGTGACAAGTGGTATCAAAGCCCGGGTTACTACACTGGTAACCTAAGGGTCTACTAACAAAACTGTGTATGTATTAGTGCACTGGGCAGAAACAAAAGATATGGCAGAAGAAACAACATCTCAATTACCACCTGAAGGACTTCAAGGTCCAGCAGTTATGAATCCAGAGATGTGGGTTCAACTCACGGTGGAACAGCACCAGAAAACAAGTCAATTGCTAGAAGCACAGCAAGAACAAACTGCCTTTCTGTTAAACACAGTACAGCAGTTACAAGAGGAGATGTTAAGAGTCCAAAAGGACAATGAAAAGTTGTTGTAGGATCAGGAAAGGATCCTGAAGAGTATTTCGGATAAACAAAATCAGGAAATGCGACAACCCGGTGCAGAAAGGGAAGTATCAACAGAAGCAGAGGACCAGCAAAACAGAAACAACACCACTGGAAAAATGGACAAGAGTTCCTCCCACAGAAGCAAAAACCATAATAATAATGAAGCAGAATCGGAAAATCTGTCCGATCAGAAGGATCATAAGAGGCAGAAAATTGAACTGTAGGGAGAGTTTCGTAAGATTAAGCCACCAATGTTTGATGGCGAGGCAGAAGAAGCAGCTGAAGCATGGTTGATTAACATTAATAAATATTTTCAGGTATATGAGTATAGCAGCAATCTGAAGGCCAGATTGGCTATATACCAGTTATGAGAGAAGGCCACCCTGTGGTGGGAGGAGGTGAAAAATGTCCGCAGCATTAATGAACAAGACATCACGTGGGAATTACTCCAACAATATTTCAAAGATAAATATTTAACGGAAAGATTTTATGATGACAAGGCCAAGGAATTCCATGATCTTCGGCTGGGCCAAATGACCATGGACGAATACGTCACTAAATTTACTTCTCTGCTCTGTTATGTGCCTTACCTCAGAGAGGAAAAAGCCAAGGTACAGAGATTTCTGAGTAGTTTTCCTGCTCCCATGAGGGAGAGAATAGAGTTCGTTAATCCCCAAACGATGGATGAAGATGTCAGGAAAGCACGCATGTGTTACCAACAATATAAGATGAAAGCTGATGGTGGAAAAGGATGGCAGCCCAAGAAAAATCAAAAGAATGCCTCTACTTTCAGAAGCAGCAAAAGCAGCCACTTTAAAGGGATAGCACAGAATGCTGGCATCAAATAGTTTAACAGGAATCATCAAAGGATCAAGTGGCCAGTTGAGGAAAAACTAGCGGAAGCATCAAGCAAACCTGAGCAAGGGCAGAATTCTAAACCTCCCCTACAGTGTTGGGGCTGCGGGGAAGCGCACTACTATAAGAACTGTCCACAACGGAAAAAGAATGAAACGGTGGCCAACTTACAAGAGGCATCTACAGTGGGGGACGTAGCGCGAAATATACCACGTATAAACGCAGCCTTGGAGGATCGACAGGCTGACTTCCAACCCACAATGATTGAACTGGAAGGTACTATGCTATCTAAACCTGTCTCGATTTTAGTAGATCCAGGAGCTAGTTTAAGTTATGTAAGTCCTAAACTAGTGGAGATGTGTAAGCTAAAAGAACAGAAATTTAAAAACTCCTGGTTAGTTCAATTAGCCACCGGAGCAAAACGCAAGGTGACATCAAAGATTGATGATTGCATTCTGGAAGTAGCAGAACAGCACTTGTAGGTGGACTTAAATGTTCTGCCATTGGGATCGTATGATGTGTTATTAGGAATGGATTGGCTAGAAAAACATTGGACCTTGGTGGACTGCAAGGAGAAGACAATTTATTATAGAACGCTAGATGGTACGCGTAAGGAAATTAAAGGAATTAAGAAGCCTGGGCAATTACGCCCCATAACAGCGTCTCAAATGAGCAAGTGTATTCGGAAAGGATGTCAGCTGTACGCTATTCAAGTAGGGTATGCTGATTCTAAGGGAGAGACTGCAGAAATAAAGGACATTCCTATGGTATAGAAATTTCTGGATGTATTTCCAGAAAACATTCCAGGGTTGCCACCTAAAAGAGATATTGATTTCACTATTGAATTTCAACCTGGGGCCTCTCCTGTGTCAAGGGCACCTTACAGAATGAGTATACCAGAGTTAACAGAGTTAAAAATGCAGTTGCAGGAGTTGTTAGATAAAGGCTATATCCGCCCAAGCGTGTCACCTTGGGGCGCACCAGTCCTCTTTGTTAAGAAGAAGGACGGAACTTTGCGGATGTGTATGGACTACCGACAACTCAACAAGCTAACAGTTAAAAATAGATACCCTCTACCCAGAATTGACGACTTATTTGATCAGGTGAGAGGTGCCAAAGTGTTTTCTAAAATAGATTTGAGGTCTGGATACCATCAGATTCGAATCAAGGATGAAGATGTTTGCAAAATAGCATTCCGCATTAGATATGGGCATTACGAATTTGTGGTATTACCTTTCGGATTGACAAATGCACCAGCAACCTTTATGAGGTTGATGAACGGCATTTTTCATCAGTTCTTAGATCACTTTGTACTGGTATTCATAGATGACATATTAATCCACTCAAGGAATGAGGAGGAACATAAGGAACATCTAAGGGTAGTATTGGAAATACTGAGGAAGCATCAGTTGTATGCTAAATTCAGCAAGTGCGATTTCTTCAAGTCAGAAATTCAGTATTTGGGTCATGTTGTGACAGCTGAAGAGATAGCGGTGGACCCTGAAAAGATTAAAACCATCATGGAATGGAGGGTACCGCAGAATGTGGCAGATATCAGATCCTTCATGTGTCTGGCCGGATATTATAGGCGGTTTATTGAAGGGTTTTCTAAGATTTCCTACCCTATTACATCCTTACAAAAGAAGGGCAAGCCTTTCAGATGGACGAACGAATGCCAGAACAGCTTTGAGAAATTGAAACAGCTTTTAACCACAGCACCAGTTTTGAAGGTGGCTGACCCCAGCAAGGACTATGTGGTGTGTACTGATGCCAGCAAGGAGGGAGTTGGCGCAGTATTAACACAGGAAGGCAAGGTAATAGCTTATGAGTCCAGGAAGCTGAGAGAACATGAACAAAAGTACTCTGCCTATGATCTTGAACTCACAGCGGTAGTGCATGCTCTCCGGGTGCGGAGACATTATCTACTAGGAAAAAGGTTCATGCTCAAAACAGACCATAGCAGTTTAACTAACTATTTCAAACAAGAAGATTTAAACTCTAGGCAAGCAAGGTGGAATGCCTTTTTGAGTGAATTTGACATGGACATACAACATGTTAAAGGAAAAGAAAATAGAGTTGCAGACGCCTTGAGTAGGAAATTGCATGGGATTTATGCAATGTACTGCAGCCAACCGGTGAGCCAGCTGTCAGAACAAATAAAGGAGGAAGCGCGAAAGGACCCAGAATACCAGTTTTTATGGAAGCAGATGAGAGATGATAAGGAGCAAGGCAAGCCTTCTGAGTATCGCAGCAACGAAGAACAAATGTTAACATTTCGCGGGAGAATCTATGTCCCTAACCTTGCAAGCCTCCAAGAGTTAATCCTGGACGAGTATCATCGTAGCAACTATGCTGGCCATCCCGGTTACCAAAAGATGCTTACGACAATTAGAAAGACATATTATTGGCCAGGTATGCGCAAAAGCATTGCGGAATATCTAAGCAAGTGTTTAGAATGCCAACAGGTTAAAGTGGAGCATCGGCACCCAGCAGGACTGTTGCAGCCCATACCCATACCAGAATGGAAATGGGAAGTGATCTCTTTAGACTTCATTACAGGCTTACCTCGAACAAGGAAGCAGAATGATTCAATCATGGTAGTGGTGGACAGATTAAGTAAATCTGCCCATTTCATACCTGTGCAATCCACTTACAAAACCGTGCAGATTGCAGACATATTTATGAGAGAGATCTTTAGGTTGCATGGTATACCTAAGACTGTGATTTCAGATCAGGATGTTAAATTTACCTCCGCATTTTGGAAAACCCTGTTCTCGGGTTTGGGTACCCAGATACACTTCAGTACTGCCTATCACCCTCAAACTGATGGGCAGATGGAGCAGGTGAACCAAGTTTTGGAGGATATGCTACGCATGTATGTAATGCGGCAGCCAACTAAGTGGGAAGATTATCTGCACTTAGTGGAGTTTGCATATAATAATGGATATCAGGAGTCATTAAAAATGAGCCCCTTTGAAGCGTTATATGGACGACAATGTCGTACACCAATTAATTGGAGCAGTCCGGAGACGAAATTAATGTTGGGACCAGAGATGTTGGCTGAGCTAGAAGCTGAAGTAAAAAGAATAAGGCAAAATTTGAAGGCCGCGCAGGACCGACAAAAGGTCTTTGCAGATAAAGAAAGGTCTTATCGCGAATTCGGAGTAGGTGATCACGTGTATGTCAGGATTAAGCCTAAAATAAGTACCTTAAGGTGGACTTCTTGCGCCAAGTTAGCTCCTCGTTACTGTGGACCCTTCCAAATTCTGGAAAGGGTGGGACCAGTAGCCTATAGACTGGCTTTGCCTAGTCACATTAAAGTGCACAATGTGTTCCATGTATCTTTGTTAAAGCGATATGTGCATGATGAAAAACATGTAATTCAATGGCAAAACATTCAGGTAGAACCGGACGGAGAATTTCTGGTAGAGCCGCTACGCATACTTTATCATAGAGAAATTGAACTCCGAAAAAGAATAATTACTCAGGTGAAAGTGCAATGGAAGCACTTTGGACCCGACGAAGCCACTTGGGAAGATGAAAAGTTTGTACGGGAAGCATACCCGGAGCTCTTTGTAGACCTGGGCTGAAACACCGAGGACGGTGTTACTTCCAGGGGAGGAAGATGTGACAGCCTCATTTAGAGCTAATTAGCATGAATTTAGTTAAAAGACAATTTATTGATTTTTATTATATGTGTACTTTTATTTTGAAAAGAAACAAAAAAAGAAACACCATTTTGTTACTGAGTTGGTAAAAGGAAATGAATCTCTTTAACTGCTAGTAAAGTGTCTAAGAATAGAAGTTGGTTACTTGGGAACAGTTAGAGGACAGTTACCTAACCTCCAGGGATAAAAAGAAATCCCAGGGGAGGGTTAGGGGTTCTGTGTTTTTCCTGGAAAGAGTAAGGTGAAGGATTCTCTAGAGCTGTGAAAGAAAGGACAGTTGAGAATAACTTCTGCAACCTTGTATCCAGGTTGTCTGTTTGTGGCTGGATTGGCCGTCCAGAGGTCACAACAGGAATATCACTGTTTCCGTGGTGCCAACTGAAGTTCTGGAGCTAGGGGGCAAGCGGAGGATGTGATTGCCTCCCTTGAATGGTTGGGAGGACCACAGTTTTAGAGGAACAGTTTCCTACAGATAAGTACTCTAGAAAGATTTAATTTGAAGTGTTAAAAAATACTGAGTCGATTAAAATGCTATAGATATATATATTTCGTTATATGTTACAGGAAATATTTGTGACAGTAAATACTGCTATGTGTACGCATTATTAACAGGAATATTATATGACAGAAGAAACTGTACGTATTAAATTATTATGCTATAGTGAATAAATTGTAATAGCTCCGATGCAATGGTATTATATATCCATACTTTAGGAAAAATGAGACAGAATAGAATGTCATGTTACGAAGTTTATGTAGCAGTAGTTACTGTAAAAATTATGAACAGAACATATATAAAGTCAGACATTAGAATGTTGCAAATAGAATAAAATCGTGTCAAAAATCGACCCTTGAATGATTTATGTATAGAGAGCCTGAAACCACAGAAACTAAATAAAAAGCTTTTCCAAGTACAATAATCATTTGCGAAATAGTTAACCACAGAAATGATGGGGGTTAACTGTACATGCATGTTGTAGATTTTAGACCAAAAGGTAGGATTTGGTTAAAACAAACTTATAATTACCGAAAAAGTATTGAGAAAAAAGAACAAGCAGAGAGCATCCAAAACCCTTTTTGGCAAATCAAGAAAACAACACCAAACTTGTGAAACAGGGTAAGGGATAAACCCTACCCGTTTCCGTTCGTTCCTCGAAACCTATACGCAGCCCAGATTGGTGGCCGGTGCCAAGAAGAGTTATAACTAGGATTGGATAGCCGTCAATTCAAGCAGCAGTGAAACGAAATATTTTACAGGTATTACTATTTCCAAACACAACGAAAATGAAAGAAAATAACATTCGACCTGTTGAAAACTTGAACGCATATAGTTAGTCTGAAGAGAAAGAAAACAGTGAAATTAACTGTGACAGGAAAATTAAACCTCAGGGAGGAGAGGCGAGAAGCAATATTAACTTCATATCTGTTACTATTGCGAGTACATTCTCAAAGAAAACCTTAAATCAAAAAGTATGCTGCACTTAAATAGAATGTTATTCAGCCGGTCACAGGAAACAAGTAGCAGCCTGTAGGCAAGAAAATTACGCATGAATTGTTCTTGTAATAATACATTACCCCGCATGTTTAACCTACACCGGGGTTAAAACTATTTCTCTGTATAGATATTATTTAGAACTAAGCCAAAAAACCTAATGAAAACTCTAGCTGGAGCGAACGCTACAGCGTCATATAAACTGTGAGCGACAGGATACCTAAACATTGCGCAAATAGGTAGGTCAGTCGCCAAGGGAATGGTAAGACTTTGTCCAGTGAAAGAAGTTAAACCAGTTCATCTCACCTGCAAGATGTCGAGCGGAAAAATGTTAGACGAGAACTGTTAAGTCTGAGATGAGATTAGGTAGTAGGGTTATATCCGAAGCATACCTGGAATAGAAAAATGAACCGAGTAAACCCTCCATCTGCAGGAAGGGAAAACAAAGGTATTAACGAGATTTATGCCGAGCTTAACATTTCTTCATAAGCGAAAACTCTAGCAATTAAATCAAAAGACCGGGCGGACATACCTGCAAGGTTTTCCAGAGCCGAGAGGCGAGTTGAAGCATTCGCTCGCGCGGTGATGACCAGGACAAACCCTGTAGAACGAAAACCACCTCCAGAAGTTCTGTAAGACATTCCAAGACCGTAAGGAATACATATAGCTCTACAACTGGAGATATAACAGGTAGATGACTGTAGGTTGTGCACCTACCAGACCATGCAAACAGTAGCGCGCCGAGAGCTAGCAGAGCGCTAGGAGCAGAAGAGAGTCGGGGAAGACGAAGATGACGGACAGAATGCCTTCGGCGTTTTTCCCTCGTGAAAATCTGCGAATATCAAGGTAAGATTACGCGGCAGGGTTATCCGCACAGATTCATTGAATCACCGAAGCCTGGAGAGTGACACCTGTGCACCGGATTGACGGTCATTGTACCAAATGGCGAGCATTGAATTTTCTTTGGAATATGGAGCTTGGGTATAGAAAATGCGTTTGCAGATATAGTTCTTCCGGCGGAATAAACCCAAATTCGTGTTGATCAAAACCATTAACAAGTGTTGCAAGGACGCATATGTCAATGTTGTTATTTAATATGAATCATTACCAACCTTACCGTAAGATCCTCTTTGTAATTATGCGCATAGTAAACGGATCACAAAACTAAGACATGTACAGGAGTATGAGACACCTTTTAATTGAATGCGAAGGCCTTGGTTACATGTTACACGTAGTGAATAGATCGTGGTATTAAATAGTCATATGGAATTAATCCATAGAGATTTGTTATGTATGTGCAAGCGCCATAAATGTACAGTAGTCAATGGTATTAGTACTGTGTAGATATGACTATATATATATATATGGGTTATTAACATGGTATGGGTTATTAACATGGTATTAAGGCTATACATGTAATATGTGGCAGTTTGATTATTAAAATTGGAATAATCTGTATTTGTTTATTTATCTTATATAAAGAGAAATGTATCTGTTTTGCAATGGTATAAAAAAAAAATAACTGTAGTAAATGTCGTATGTGAGGAAGTGACACAAGTACAATTATTCAAATTTTTTTGTTCTTATATACTTTAGATTTTGTTTAAAATCAAATAAAGTAAGAATGGGTAAGAATTACAAATTTATGTGATGTAAAATAAGTAGGAATTTCTCCAAAAATATGTATAATTTTAATACAGTAAAACCTTCTAGTAATGAAATTTATCTATGGCAAGCTAACTAAAATAGGATAAAATAGATTTCTAATTCATATTTGTCCACCAACATCTTATTAAAATAAATGAAATGTTCAACCTAGTCGGATAAAATAGATTTATAATTCATATTTTCTCACCAACGTCTTATTAAAATAAATGAAATGTTCAACAAAGGCTTGATAAATATCATAGATTCATCTTATCTGTTAGTTATTTTCCTTCCATGTATCTTATCTATTTCATGTGAATAAGAAATTCCTAGGAAAATAATAGATATTGTTGTTGTTGTTGCAGATCCGAGAGCAATAATAAAGTATTTGTGTAAGAAATACCATGGACTAGGTAAATGAGATAATTTGTTGGGGGGCGCAGTTGACGAGCAAGCTATGGTTGAGCAGTGGTGCGAGGTGGAGTCACAACAATTCAATCCCCCTCTTTATGCGATCCTGCAACAAGTTGTCATCATTTCGATGATAATGGGAGGGAGCACGGAGGAAACAATGGTGGAGAGTAACATGGAAAAGATGAGCAAAGTGTTGGATGTGTACGAGGAGCAGCTATTGAAGGGCGACTACTTGGCTGGATATTTTTTCAATTTGGCGGATCTCCACCATTTTCCTTTTCTTCATTTTTTGGTGAATTTGGTTGTGAATGGCCACCTCGTTTTGTCTAGACATCATGTGAATGCCTGGTATCATCATATCTCTTCTCGCCCCGCTTGGACAAAAGTTGTGTGCAACATGAAATTTCCCTTCCAATCCGCATCCCACTCTAAACCAAATAAAATTCCTTCCTGTGACGTTTCCTTGAGCAGCATGTCGCTTTCAATAGCCCAGAAAAAATAATTTTATGTGACTTTTTATGAAGCATTAACTTTTTGTATGATGCCTCTGGTATCTTTCTTCGTAAGCACATTTTTCCTTTCCCTTAAAACACATTTCCCTTTCACATTTTAATTTGAGAGAAATCAATATTATCTATCATTGTTTATTACAATATGATATGATATTAATGCTGTAATAATTACAGTTCCCTTGTGTGCTGTAACAGTACCTTTTCTACAGGATCCAATTACTAGTATGGAAGAAAAATAAAGTTTACTAGTTTGGAAGAAAAATAAAGTATGTAAAATGGGAATGTTATTAATCTATATTAATTGTGTGGTTAAACATGGATTATTTTGAAATAGATTTTGGTGCATCTGGACTAGTTTAAAAGATAAAGTATGTAAAATAAAAATGATATTTATGTTGAAATTGTGTTTGTAGAATTTTTATTTTTTAATAATGTAATTATATAAAATAAAAATGATATTAATTTATATTAATTATGAGAATAAGGTGATTTATTTTAGAATTGAGTTTTCAATTTTTATTTTTTATTTTTCAGTTTTAATATTAATATTAATTCAGTAATTTGAAAATATTTTTAATAATAAACATGATATAGTTTTTGCAATTCTATACTTCCATTTCCATTTTTAAAAACTTTTGCAATTCCATACTTCCATTTCCATTTTTAAGTTCATATATCCAATCCTATCTTGATTTTACAAATCCTAGTATAAAAAATATGTATGATTCATGTGTTAGGATTGCATTTGAAAAATACTTTGTTAAATCTTCATTGAGAATGGTTGGGCTTGTGACACATCCTCCTATTTGCATTTTCCTTCACACGTGTTCACAATTGGCTAATCGGCCATGTGTTAGGATTGCATTTGAAAAATACTTTGTTAAATCTTCATTGAGAATGGTTGGGCTTGTAACACATCCTCCTATTTGCATTTTCCTTCACACGTGTTCACAATTGGCTAATTGGCCATAAAAGTAGAAGAAAGAATAAATATCAATATAGATTTGAAACGTAACTTGTTACACTGCATTGAACTTAACTCGTTCCCATGCTCTCACAAGGGTTTGACAATAGAATAAAATATAAAATTGAAAAAAAATGAATATCAACATAGATTTGAAACGCAAGTTGTTACACTGCATTGAACGTAACTCGTTAGGATGTTCCTTCACAAGTGTTTGAGAATGGAATAAAATATAAAATTGAATAAATGTGGGTTGTTTTCCCTTGCAAATTAAAACAAATTAAGGTTTATATACCATTTTGATGAAAGAGTTATAATATTTATTTAAATTTGAAAATTTGATAATCGAGTTAACTTTCTAGTTATTTTACATAATATATTAATAAGAAAATAATTATACATCTTTCTTTTCTAAATAATATATCATTGAAATATTTTTATCATTATAAATTTTGAAATTTTGAAATAATTTTTTCAATTATAAATTAAATGAATAGTAAAACTTTATCTTTCTATATATAATAAGAAATTTAGAAATATCTTTATATGATTGATATTAAAATATTTTATTAAAATAAACATTAAAATATTTTATTTATAATCTGAAGTAAAATAATCTATTATTATTATTAATTTTTTTTTAAATATTCATAATAGATCATTTTTGTTATTAATAAATTTTTAAAATGTTAATTATTAACTTTATCTTTAACATAATTTTTTTTTTATTTTATATTTTCCATAATAAGTTTTCAAATGCTAAAAATAATATTTTTAAATAAAAATTAGATATAATAATTTTTAACTTGAATATATAATAGATATGTAAAAAAGTGTAACATTCTTAGATTAGATCTAATTTAATTTTATCTCTCTCAACATGATTAGATCTAATTTAATTTTATCTCTCACAACATTATGTATTATTCTTAAAGAATAAGACCAAAAAAACATGATTTACATTGTTTAATGAATGTGTGTTTATATTTTCTTTTCGTTTTTTTTAATAAAGATTTATGTGTCCAAAATTACTACAACTCATTGGTAGATAGATTCAAGGATTCCAGAGTGGTTAGGGGGGAACTTGAAAGATGATAGTTACCTTCTCTGAAGAGAAATGAAGGATCTTAGTGAGGAGAGGGGGTTCTCTAAACTGTCGAAGAAAGAGCCTCTTGTATAGAGTGGTCTAGAGCTAGTTGAGAGTAGTGGAGCTCTAAAATTCAGAGAGTTGTAGAGTAGACATGAGTCTTGAAGTCTAACAGTGTTGACTCACCGTTGGGTGGCATCATCAGTTGAGTATATTTTGAGATAAGTATATAAGCACTGTATACTCAAAGAAAAACTAATGCATTGGGTAACTTTAAACTCATTTATTTTTAAAAATAGATACATGTTTGATTACAAGTGACAAGAAAGAACTCAGTTAAATTTTATTTCTAGGAAAGCAGATAAAGAGTTACATTGAAATAAGTTTTGTTACAACCATATCTAAGTGTTGTTTTCCCTTAAAGTACTCTGTGGACAAATTTGTTTAATATAGCTTAAGGATATGAGTCAAATAGCATGTACAATTTCTACATATTCTTTCTTTAGACCCTTATATGAAAACACATATAACAAAAGTCAAGTTTAAATTTAGAAAAGCAATACTGTGGTTCAACCGTGTGACATAAGAATTCGATTAATTTTGCTTCACTGTATAGATTGTTCCATACTAGCATAATGGAAACAGGGTCAAGGGTTTGGACTCCATCCCAATGGAGAACCGACCCAAAATATTTGTCCCCTAGCCCTAATCTAAGTTAATAAATGATAAACTTACATATAGAGACCTAGGAAAAAGAATATTCATATTAACAAAATCATTCAATTGGAAGGAAATACAATTAACTGAAAACCTAGATATAAATTGTTGTACAAGAATTATCTGTGCAACGTAATACTAAAAATATACAAGATAGATACATAAGACAACCATTGGTCTATTTATCGCATTAGTACCATGACATAATATAATGTATTAGGGATAAATTAGTGAGTATGAATATTATGCAAAACAAAGGAGAAACAAATAGTGAAACATAATCTTTTCAACACACACACACACATGTAATTCACTCTTGTACAAAGAGGAAAAACCCTTAACGGGTGAGTACTCCATCTTCTCTCAACAACATGCAACCCCAAAAGTAAGAGGAAAACCGCAATCCATAAACACACAAGATTATCATTGAATAAAAAGAAAAGATCACATTATAAATAGAGGAAGTAAATCTGTAGGTCCACGGTGATAAAAACATCCCTTTTCGAAAATGAGTTCCTTAAATATACAATTACATTTAGTGTTATAATGCGGTTCTCAACAATTCATAAAGACAAAAACAATAACTGAAAAACCCTCTTCTTGTCCTCGACAGAAGAGTGGTAAATAATTAACTAAGGGGAAACCCTTGGAAGGTCGAATCCCCATGAAGGATAACATTAAACCTTAAAAAATTCCATGGTCAGACTTTTACATGCCATACAGATGCCAACGATATCCCTCAAAGGAAATACAAAACACCATCCCTTCGAAAGAGTGACGAGTGAAACTCGGAGTTTAACTTACCACGTTTTGATGGGTAGTTTCTGCAACCACTTTCGAAGATGGCTAGACATGCTAATGCTCGGATGGCTGCCATAACCCCATGCACCTTGCCAAAACATATCAACAAAAACCCAACGATATTTGTGACAAATATGGCAGCCAAATTATCCGATGGTAATAGTAGACAAAATAGAATTTTACCAGAGGGGCTAAGGCCGTAAAAGGCATGTTTTAAATCTCCAAGTTGTTTTCTCATAACCTAGTGGAGAGGGCTCCCTGTACGAAAAATAGAATTAGACAGAGAAATAGTAAAATACCTTCACCTGCAAATGAAAACCATAACCAATACTCAGCCTAATGATCCTTTATTTCATATGAAAAAAAAATTAATCAATGTTATTACCTCCTGGATGAATGTGGTAAGTAAATGTTGCAAGACACGACAGTGGGGAGTTCCAAAGCTACCATTGATGCCACAACTAAATGAGGGTTCGTCGAAGGGGTAGGGTCAAGGTTAGCCTAACTAACCCCTAACACATCTGAGTTGTCCTATCTATGGCTGTAGATCAAGCGCTATGGAGGCACCACTTGTAAAACCTTACCGCTGATAGCTGACAATTTAGGGCTTTGGAAAAGAACTGAAGGGTTCCAATTTCTAACCGGAAGGACATGTAAAGCAACAAAGAGAGCCACTCCAAACCTTCACAGAAATCCAAAAAAAAGTCGATTTTCCATAAGGACCTAAAGCACCTTAAATGTGATGGAGATTTGTAATGTCAGGTGTACAATTCAATCTCCAATCTAATCAACCATCATGCATATATATATATGATGAACCATGTGATGATATATGTCATAATATGTGCAAATTATTACCATGCAATTCTGATGATATTTCCATTATAGCGTTTTGAATGATAGAGTTACAATGTATATTGTATGTTTTGCTATGTTTCAGTAAAAAAAAAAGTATTTTGCAAGTTGAATGGTGTAAGTGGAAGTGACAAATTTATTAGAAAAAGGAAAAAAATAAGCTGTTTCTAAAACCTTGTAAATAATTTAAGCCTAAAATATTAAATTATAATATAATATAAGATAAAAGAAAAATAAAATAATTGTAATTTTATCTATTATTTATCTATAGAAATTAATTTAAAAAACAAACTTATAAATAAAATAGAAAAATGTAATATACAAAACTATTGTATAGTTTACCAGGCATAGAAAAGATAGTGATAGAGTGTTTTGCTTGAAAATTCACTCATGCTAAGGTCATGTGTAACCTTGAGTGATTTTGACTACTTAGATACCCTTGGGTAGTGCTTACTTGAACCATATATTAGTTGTGCTAGTCATCTCACGACTCACATAAACTAACAAAAATAAAATAAAAAACTATTATATTAAAAAAAATAAAAATAAAAATAAATTTAAACATAGAGAAAATTACACAAAAAAATGTTATATATATATATATATATATATATATATATATATATATATATATATAATTTCATCTATAATATTATAATCAATTTATCTTTATTTTAATAATTGCCATATTTTTTTCTAACCTAAATGAGATTTTTGTATTGGTAATCATATCTACTTCTAGTTGGAAACAAATATATGAGGTAGTACGTATCACAAAAGAAATCTTGAGCCCTCTTATTTTGCACAACTATAAATTTTTGAGGGACTCCAAATTGGACAACAAAATTGGGTTTTGTAGGTAAATTCCTTACAAAATTAATTGAGGGCAAGATTCAACCATTGATTTTTAAATCTCCCAATCTTAATTGACACCCTCATTAAAGCATAAGTTCAAATCTTTATTGAAACAATGGAGAAAATGGAAATATGCTCTTGAAGAGAACCCTCGAGATCCTTTCCTAATTCTTTACCAATGACATTCTGATATTTTCTTCCTTGGAGAGTGTTTCACCAAATGTTGAATAAGGAGGGAGTCTCCCAAAATAGTGAGAGAAGTTATATGTTTTTCTTTAGGTAACTAAATCCCCTAGTAAAGGGCATAAAGCTTCAATTTGTTTGTTTTTTCATTCCTTCTAACCCCCATTAATAATATGTCACTTTAACTTCCTTGGAACCATAGAACACCCATTGCACTATACTCACTGTTGAGTCTCTTAGGAAAGCTGAAATAGTTGGTGATCATAATGTCAACTTTACTTAATAAGATTTAGAGACTATTATACCATTATAGATCCTTATTATTTACCATAAATGTAGCAAGCACCGGTAAAGATCAAATCTCTTTAAAGATTCAATCGCTTATTTGAGTGTAAAAATTAGAAAAAAAATTGCACATAAAAATATTTCATTTGTTTGACCACTTGCTAGATTTGTGCTAGGTAGGTATAACCGTGTATATATATATATATATATATATATATATCCCTGAAACGAAAATATTTAAACTTTATTAACATAAAAATATGTATTGGTGACGTGATGCGATTGGTTAGTGCCAAGAATCAATTGGAAATATTCGGTCGGTTTTGAGCAACTATTAACTACCACGTGGAAAACAAAAATCATCGATCTTCCAAGTACTCGAAAACCCGCATGCTATGAATTAAGAGGACATTAATCAATTCTTTTGGTTTTGTTTTCATTCTGTGGAGAGGTCCACGCAATCAATATTTCCTGTGGTTGTTGGCACCAGTTCATCGGCTACCTATAAATATATTTACAACCGTTGTGTGTGAGGTACTCATGTAGGGGGCAAACATTGTTGGTCCTAGTAATTTCCTGTATATCTTTTTTATGAGATTACAATTTGATGTTTAGGTGTTGAATTGTTATCGATTTGAGATTTCTGCGATTTGCATTATTTTTCAGATCCATAGTATCTATTCTTATTTGTATTGACGTTTTGAATCAACGTGCTTCCTACATTAATGAGTTAGTTAAATCTCAATATAAGTTATAAATAAGACTGATTGAATATGAATTGATGAAAAAGATAAATAGACTACCTAAATGATAGGTTATGAATTTTCTCCATATTTAATTTTGAATTTAAATTATTAATAAATAAATAAATAATATTAACATTAAAACTAATATTTTTTTAGAATTGGTTCATAACTAACATTTATTTTTAAAAATTAAATAATTCTTTTACAGATTATTAATACTTAATTTTTTTAATAATGGTTGATATAATTATTTTTAATAATTAATAATTATTATCGTTACAAATTTAATAATAAATAATTAATAATTATCAATAATTCTTAGTAATTCTTAATAACTATTAAGAATTTATTTTTAAATTTATTAATATAAATTAGATGTTTGTAACATTAACCCTTATTCACAATGACAACAGTAAAAACAAATTTTACTATCTGCCATACCTTAAAGTAAACCTATCATAGCTTTACCATAATTAGCTAACATTAATCATTCATATTAGCATACAGATTTTATTGTAACTTTTCTAATCATTCAAAAGGTTCATTATCACATCAAACGGAACGATGAGAAGTCTATGCAATACATTGGCTCTTGGTTAAAATATATGTGTTTACATATACATGGAATTTATGACATTATACCATAAACTATGATTCCAATCATATATCACTTAATTAAAGAGCATCTTTATTCGTGCCATGTTTCATTACTTTGACAACATTATTGGTATTCATTTCACTTAAGTAAAGAGGTACTTTTATATACTATTATTCCTGATTGCAATCTCTTGGCATCTGGCACACATTTAACCTGATTTGATTTGCAGCTAGCTGTCTATATGCCGTTGATCTTGGATAAGATCGGACGGTTAGAACGCGTTAGGGTTAGTCTAATGACTACCGGGTTGTAACTATTTTTTCTCAATCGCATTCTTCCGGGAGAAACTTCTGGAACCGGCTCTGCTGCACCAGGGTTTGATCCATCCGGTTTTCTTAGCTCATGGCATCTTTTCAGTGGCGGCACAGCGTCTCTGTGCAATCTCCGCATCCTCCGCTGACTGGTAAACCCTGTTTTCTACCTGTAAGAGTGAAATCGGTTTGTTTATGTACTGATACCTGCAATTACTTTACCCTTGGTTTTCAAGATTAATTCTTTTGTTTTATTTTTTTAGCGTATTGCCTGAGTTAAATAATAATGTGCTAATTATTTATACTGTTGGTTTATTGGCTATCTGAGGTTTAAGTTCTTGGCTTGCAATCTCCATCAGGCATGGCTGACAGGTATCGTTCATGAATCCCTTCCGGATTATCTTCCCTATGTTGTGTAACCAGCTCCAAAAATAGAAGAAAAGAGATATCAACACCTTAGAAATAAGCCAATTCGAGGGGGCAACCTCCAATACATTACATAAATGAACAATTCTTGGATGATACAATTTACAAAACCTCCTTTCTATATATATGAGTCCATGTGGCCATAATGTAATCCTAGTGAGCCACAATGTAATCCTAGCCGACCTAACCATAATAATTTAAGGGCACAATAATAACAAAATGGGGGTTACAAGGGTACAATAATAACAATAAGGGGGTTACACTAATAACAATAAGGGACTATACTAGTAATATAGGGACCTAACATGCCCCACTCCTCCAAAAAAGTGTTTTCCTCAACGCTTGAGAAGCTCTGGGTGCTTCTGTATAAACTTCTCATCCTCCCATGTAGAATCTTTAGTGGGTAAGTTCTTCCACTTGATGAGATACTCTGAAATAGATCGATTCGGTAGCTGTCGAGTTCTTGTTTCCGTGAACACTTCAGGTTCCAATATGATTTTTCCTTCCTCATCAAGTTCTGGAAATATTGTTTGAACTGGAAGATTTTCACCTATAACCTTCTTTAAGCATGAAACATGGAAAACTGGATGCACTCGCGAAGAAGAAGGAAGCTCCAATTTGTATGCCATAGTGCCAATCTTTTGCAACACATTGTAAGGACCATAGTACTTTGGCAATAATTTATTATCCTTCTTAGCTTGCTTCAGGGACATTTTTTTGTATGGTTGTAGCCATAAAAACACCCAATCTCCCACATCAAAACTTCTCTCGCTGCGATGTTGATCTGCCTGTTGTTTCATTCGATTTTGTGCCAAATTCAGGTTATCCTTTAAGAGTTGGAGAACTTCTTGTTGATGCTCGATGTGATCTTCCACTGCTTGAACCTTCAAAATTTCCCTTAAAGATGATGTGATGGATGGTGGATGATATCCATAAAGTGCCATAAATGGGGTCATTTTTGCTGTCGTATGGAAGGAAGTGTTATACCACCATTCAGCGAGAGGTAACCGCTTGACCCATTGTGTTTGTTTATCAGATAAAAAACAACAAAGATATCCTTCCAAACATTTATTTACTATCTCAGTTTGACCATCAAATTGAGGATGATAAGATGAGCTATGAGCTAATTGAGTACCCAAACAAGAAAATAACTTTGTCCAAAAATTTCTAGTAAAAATGGGATCTTTGTCGCTCACAATAACCCTTGGGCTTCCATGGAGCTTTTAAATTCTGTCCATAAATGTAGTAGCAACTGCACTTGCTTTAAATGGATGAGATAATGCACAAAAGTATGCATACTTGGTAAGTCTATCAACTACCACCATGATGACACTCGTTCCTTCAGACTTAGGTAAACCTGTGATAAAATCTATTGAAATATCCTCCCAACGTTGACTTGGAATGGATAAAGGTTGTAGAAGTCCTGGGATCTTAATTGTCTCAACTTTATTCTGCTGGAAAACCAAACATTCTGCCACAAATTTTTGAATATTAGATTTAAGGCCATCACAAAAAAACTCTTCCTTCACCCTGTGGTAAGTTTTTAAAAATCCTGAGTGTCCTCGTAAAGGAGAAGTGTGCAATTCTAGAAGAATATTTTGTTTTAGCTGGGAATTCTTACAAAGATATAAGCGATCTTTGTACCATAAGGAATCATTTTTCCAGCTAAATGTATCAGATGTACTAGGATCTTGCTGCAACTTTTGAATGAGTGTCCATACATCTTTGTCCTTCTACCATTCATATCTTATTTCGGTTATCCAATCTGGTTGGATAATAGAAATGGCACAAAGCAATGCTTCCACCTCTTCGTTCTTTCTTGAGAGTGCATCTGCAACAACATTAAGCTTTCCTTTTTGTATATTATTTCAAAGTCATAACCCAACATCTTTGTGACCCTTTTTTGCTGCTCTTCTGAAGATAGTATTTGTTCCAAAAAGTGTTTAAGACTATCATGATCAGTTTTTACCTTGAAGTGTCTTCCCATTAGGTAAGTTCTCCATTTCTTTAGTGCATGCAGTATTTCTAACATTTCCTTCTCATAAATAGGTTTATGTAAATAATTTCCTTTGATTGGTCAACTTTAAAAAGCAACGGGTCTTCCTTCCTGCATTAAAATAGCACCAATTCCATTTCCTGAGGCATCACATTCCACAATAAAAAAATTTGTGAAGTCTGGCGTAGCTAAGACCGGTGCTAGGCACATTGCCTCTTTAAGATGTTCAAAGGCCTTAGTTGCTTCAGGAGTCCATGAAAATGCATCTTTCTTCAATAATGTTATTAGAGGTGCTGCTATTCTCCCATAATTCTTAACAAACTTGCGATAATACCCTGTTAACCCGAGAAATCCTCGCAACTGCTTTATGGTCGTGGGGACTTTCCATTCCTTAATCGCTTTAATTTTGTTAGGGTCTACTTTAACACCCTCGTGAGATATAATATGACCCAGATATTCCACCTCTTGTACTCCAAAGAAACATTTGGATGTTTTTGCATATAATTGTTTCTCCCGCAATAGTTTGAGCACCCTGTCAACATGTTCAACATGATCCTTCCAAGACCTGCTGTAGATTAGTATATCATCAAAAAATACTAGCACAAATTTTCTAAGGAAGGGTTTGAAAATGGAATTCATCAACCCTTGAAATGTAGAAGGTGCATTGGTAAGGCCAAAAGGCATGACCAAAATTCATAATGACCCTCATGAGTTTGAAATGCTATTTTTGGAATATCTTCAGTCTTCATTCTAATTTGATGATATCCTGAACGAAGATCCAACTTGGTAAAATAAATTGCTCCATGTAATTCATCCAATAATTCATCAATCACAGGAATGGGAAATTCATCTTTAATGGTGAGCTTATTAAGCTCCCTATAATCCGGACGCATTTTCCATGATCCATCCTTCTTGTGTACCAATACTACAGGAGCAGAGAAAGAACTTTGACTAGGTTGAATTATACCCGCCTCTAACATTTCTGCAATCATACGTTCAATTTCGCTCTTTTGGAAGTAAGGATATCTATAAGGCTCGATGTTTGGAGGAACACTTCCTGGAATCAAATGAATAGCATGATCATGATCACGAATAGGTGGGAGTCCTTTGGGAGTTTCAAACACCTTGGAATGATTGTCCAAGACTTGTTGGAGATCTGCAGAAATAGATGATTTTGATGTTGGAACTTTTAGTGAGCATAATTGTGCAATGACGCCTCGTTGTTCTTTTTTTAGAAGCTTTGTCATGACATTAGAGCTTATTATCTTTCCCGGCTTCCCCGCAATACCCCATAATTCAACTTCCTTTCCTTCTGAAAAAAATTTCAAGAAAATTTCTTGAAAATTAAAAGCTACCATCCCCAAAGATTGTAACCATTGTACTCCTAGTACAACATCAGCACCTCCCATAGGAATGGAAAGCATTGGACTAGTCAATACATACTCCCCCATGGTTAGCTTGATATTATGGCATTTTCCAGAGCAATTTATAGTTCCTCCATTTGCAACCATCACTTGACATTCTGGTGCTGGGTATAGGAAACAATTTAATTCCTTGGCTACCTTACAATTAATAAAATTATGGGTGCTACCTGAATCAATCAACACTATTACCTTTTTCTTCTTGATATGTCCTTCTATCTTGAGAGTTTGAGGAGTGGTAATTCCTGCTAGTGCATTACACGATATGGTCGGATTCATTTCTTCCCATTCTATGGATTTTTCCTGGTGTATATCCTCTTCTTGTTCATTTTCTTCTTCCTCTTCACAATCTACGTAAAATAATTTCTTCTCAGCACACTTATGACCTTTAGTGTATTTGCTATCATAGCTGTAGCAAAGCCCTTTTGCTCTTTTTTCTTCTAATTTTTGTGGTGTCAACCTTGTAGGTTGTGGAAATATAGGCGTAGCAACACTTCCTTCTTTATAGAAGTGAGTGGTAGGCTTCCTTGTTGCCATAATTTTACATTCAATTTTTCTTGCCAACCTGAATGCCTTCTCTAATGAATTAGGTTCCAAAACGCAAACTTCATGTTGGATGTTATCCTTTAAAGTGCTTATGAAGAGATCAATCTTGTGTTCCTCAGGAATATCAGTTACCCTTATATTCAATTTTTGGAAGTCCTCAATGTGCTCCCCCACTAAGCCCTTTTTTTTAGATTTATCAATTGGCTAAAGAAGGTGTTGCTCCTTTTATCCTCATAATGTACTATCATTTCCTCCGTAGAAATTGACCAAGTGACAATTTTTTTACAGGAGCAAAGCCATCGATACCATACAAATGTATTTTGTTCTAAATGTAAAGTTGCAATGTGTACCTTTTGTGTGTTTTGCACATTATGGAGATCAAAATATTACTCCATTTGTAGTATCCATGTTACAAGATCCTTTCCATCAAACTTCCTCATCTCCATTTTTGAAATATGGCGGTTCTTCCCGCCAACATTAGAGTTTGTGAAATCACGATTAACATTTATTTTGTTCTCATCATGAGGTTCTTCTACTATCTTTTCACCATTAGGAAACATTTCTTGTATCAACTTTGTCAAACCTTCGATGTCTACTTTTAGATCATTCTTCATGTTTTCCATGTTGTCTTTCATGTCTGCTTCCATGCCATCCATCTTAGCTTCCATGCCTTTCTTCAAACCATCCATCTTCGCTTCCACACCTTTATTCAAAACTTCCATTTCATTTTTTGTTGCTCTTTGTGAGAGTGAAATTTGTTGCACTTTCTCTTGTAATTTTGATAGATCATGTTGCAATTATTCATCTTCAAGAGTCATAGTAGAGCCTTATGAAGGCTTAATGGGTGTTGAATTATTTTTACGGGGCATCTTTTAGAACCCAATACTGATATCTATTCTACAATATGCCCTTGGAATCAATTCAAATTGATTCTTCAAACAAGACTTATGCAATTTGCAAAAAAAATACACACCTTTTTCTTGCTTTTGAAGAGCTCGATATTGAAATTGGGTTATCTCTGTAATTGTAGCACTTCAATATTTGAATTTCAGTATCAACATAGCCCTCTAAATTATCTTTCGAATGCCATAGGTCTGACCTGATTTGGATTCTCCAAGACCAAGTTGTGTCCAATCTCCCACAATGACCTAATTATGGACTGGTTCAGTACAACGAACTTGTACGACTTGCCACGTGTCACTGTTTCGTCCTTCGACTCTGAAATCGATAGCCAAGAAACTAAAGTCTGTTTACTAACGATCATTTTTTAAGGCACTCCAATCCGGTGCTCAGAGAGAGAGTTATGAATATTTTCCCATGATCATCTCTTTCAGATGAAATTCAGGATCCTGAAAAAGCACTACCTTCCACAGATCATATCTCCGAAAATATTGTGAACCAAGATCTGAAATTTATTGAAAATGTTCCTCAGGATTTCGGCTTCGTACCCTATGAATTTCAGCTTCTGAAATTTAGCAGAAACAAAGTTATAGCGAAAATTCCACGATGACCTGTTCGGAGCAGCGAAACCCTATAATCCAAAACTCTGATACCAAATGTTGTGTAACCAGCTCCAAAAATAGAACAAAAGAGATATCGACACCTTAGAAATAAGCCACTTTGAGGGGGAAACCTCCAATACATTACATAAATGAACAATTCTTGGATGATACAATTTACAAAACCTCCTTTCTATATATAGGAGTCCATGTGGCCATAATGTAATCCTAGTGGGCCACAATGTAATCCTAGCCGACCTAACAATAATAATTTAAGGGCACAATAATAAAAAAAATGGGGGTTACAAGGGTACAATAATAACAATAAGGGACTATACTAGTAATATAGGGACCTAACACCCTATTTCACTGTTTTTAAAATATTAAAACTTGGTTAGATAAAAAGAATAGCAGGGTTTCGGTTCTTTTAGCCCAGCTCTTGCTTAACTCGTTTTCGTTATTTTCTTGGCAGGTAATAAAGTTCTTCATTACCTGAGCACTTAAATTGTTACACATGAGGGTTTCAATGGAGCATTCCGATCTCGGAGGGGCTAACTGGTGCTTCCCTTATTCCAACAGGTACCCCTGTTCGAGATTTAGGGCTTAATCCTTGGCCGCGAGCGGCTGCTGATAATTTGACTTTCGTGCTTAAGGATTTTCTTAGGATTTTGAGATGCATTACTTAGGGTTTAATGGAAATACCTATGATTAAATAGGAAAGACTTTTTTTATTTCGGCCACAGGCCCATCATCTGTATAACACTATTTTGATTCTCTAAATCCTATAAACAGAAACTATAGATTTATTTTAACTTTCATTTTATTAATAAGAATCTCGATATACTATCCATGTCAAGGTTTAACATACTGTGTTGGTATTTTCATACAAGATTTATTTCAAGGTTTTTACAATTTGACAACAGTGAATATGAATATATATATATATATATATATATATATATATATATATAGAATAGTTTGCTGATACTTGTTTTCCTGGTATATATATACAGATATTCTTTTATGTACATGCATGAACTATATTTTCGGTTCTACTATTACAATATATGAATTGTTCAGATAGCTAGCAGATTTTTACATCTACAGTCTCTATTTAACTCTCCTCTATATATATAATTAGTCTTATACATCTCACTATTACGGTATGCATTTATAGCTTCTTATATATATGTTTCCTCACAGAGGTTTTGTTCTTTCCTATAAAATTTTATCTGTTGAAAATAGCGAACTATACGTTACTCTGTGATCATATTTGTTTGCTTTATGAAGAACCTTAACAATGTAAGTCTTTTAGCTTCTTAATATCCTCATTTTAACTATGGTATGCTATTTTATTAAACTTTGAATCGTGACCGGACCACGACTTGTCCGTGTAATATCATAGGATATGAAGGACGACCAGCCCAGTAATCTAGTCACATATGTTGGGCTAACAGTCCTTCGGTTAACTTGTTAAAATGTAGCTTACTCTTTATTGAAAACCCTACATCATTTCATGTAAGGTTAATTTACATATACAGAGTACAGAAGTAAATATTTCTACCCTCCATAACTTTTCTGAGATTTCTTTCCTGTGTGTAAAAAAAATCTTAAGCTTATGAATTCTTTCAATCATGACATCATTTCAATTTTCTTATCTAAATATTAGAGAAAATAAAGAAACATTTTATACTACTATCAGAAATACAGATTTCCACTCATCTGTACTTAAATCCAACTGATAATTTTGATTTCCTCCCTTCCACGAGTTGGGAAATTACGTCCTGCAACTCTCCCCAGTGCTCCAAGTCTGAGTCTTCATTGAATACAGAAATCTGGAGGAGAATCTCGGGACAGTTCGGTCCAATTCTCCAATTCTAGTGGAATAGTCTCCTCTGTAAGTTTTTCCCTTCCGGGATTTACTTCTCACGATGACAATTTTCCTTTCTCAGTTCTCCCAACAGAACCCCCAAAACTCCCTGAAATCTCCTATTTATTCCAGATTTTCTTTGGATATCTGTTGAACTATTTTTCTGTTCAACTAACTTCAGATCTTTAATTTACTTTTACCTTCAGTCTTGAATTATGAAACTAATTCACAAGTAATCTTTTATTCAAACACCAAAAATCAATTTTTGTTCAAAACATTCTGTTTTGTTTAACAAATAATAATAATGTTTAACACTTTTAACAACAGCCTAACAATTAGTCAATAATTAAGGAAGTGGTTACAACTTTCCCCCTCTGAAAGAGAACACCGTCCTCGGTGTTCTTATTGCATATCAGCAAAAAGTTCATGATATGCTTCCCGCACAAAACTTTTGTCCTCCCAGGTGGCCTCTTCCGGGCCAAGATGATTCCATTGCACTTTAACCTAGGTGATGGCTCATTTCCGGAGCATGATTTCCCTCCAATGGATTATAATGTGAGGCTCGACCAAAAATTCTCTGTCTGGTTCTACCTGCACACAATAGACTTTGTATTAGTTTACATAAGTCTTTAAAATATAATATTTTAACTATTGTGCTTACCCACTACCTGAATGTTCTGCCAATGGATTATATGTCTCGAATCATGAATATATCGCTTTAATAATGATACATGGAAAACATTATGTACTGGGATATGGCTAGGAAGGGCCAACCAATATGACATCGGTCCTACCCTTTCCCGTATTTGGAAAGGACCAAAAAAATTGGGAGCTAGCTTTGCACAAGATGCCCATCTTAACGTGCTCTTATTTGGCTTAATTCTCACATAGACATGATTCCCCACTTCATATTCACGATATGATCTTTTTTTTATCTATGTACACTTTTTTCCTGTCTTGAGCTTCTTTTAAATTCTGTCTGATTTTCTTCACTTCTAACTCCATTTCCGCTAGCATGTCTGGTTCTAGCATGAGCTTGGTCTCGAGACTACTCCAATTGATAGGATTTCTTCACTGTTGCCCATATAGGGCTTCAAATGGCCTCATTTTTAACGATTCTTGATAACCGTTATTATATGCGAATTCTACTAAGTGTAAATATTCTTCCCACTTACTCGGTTGCTGCATAACATACATTCTCAACATGTCCTCCAACACTTGATTTACTTGTTCTATTTGCCCATCCATTTGTGGATGATACACAGTACTGAAATTAATTTGAGTCCCTAAACCCGTAAAAAGTGCTTTCCAAAAATTTGATGTAAATTTTACATCCCTATCTGAAATAACAGTCTTAGGAATGCCATGTAGTCTAAAAATCTCCCCCATAAATAAATAAGCTATCTGTACTTTCTTATATGTGGACTGGACTGGTATGAATTGTGATGATTTACTCAATTAGTGTACTAATACCATTATTAAGTCATTACCTCATTTTTATCTTGGTATTCCAGTGATGAAATCTAACGAGATCACTTCCCATTTCCATTCAAGAATCGGTATAGGCTGCATTAAACCAGCTGGATGCTGGTGTTCTACTTTCACCTGCTAGCACTCTAAACACTTGTTTAGATAGGTTGCTATATCTTTTATCATGCTCGGCCAACAGTAATCCTTCCTTATTGTTGTCAACATCTTTTGGTATCCAGGATGCCCTGCATAATTGCTTCTATGATATTCATCGAATATTAGAGTCTTCAACTCCATTCTATTTCAGATGACTATTCTTTTCTTGAAAACCAGCAATCCATCTTGGTTGATTTCATAATCTTCCGACTTTCCTTGTTCTTTAGATTCCTGTGCTTGCTACCACAAAAATTGATATTCAGGATCTTTTCTTGCTTCTTTTATGATTTGATCTAGAAATTTGCATTCAACTTGGTCAACATATAATTCATAGATGTTATGAATTTTTCTTCTCAATGCATCTGCAACCCTGTTTTCCTTTCCTTTTACATGCTGCATGTCAATGTCAAACTCGCTCAAGAAGGCATTCCACCTTGCTTGTCGGGAGTTTAAATCAGCTTGTTTGAAATAGTTGGTTAAACTGCTATGATCTGTCTTCAACACAAATCTTTTCCCAACTAAGTAGTGTCTCCACACCCAGAGGGCGTGCACAACTACAGTTAGCTCTAAATTATAGGTTGAATATCATTGCTCGTGATATTTTAACTTGCGAGATTCATACGCAATTACTTTTCCTTCTTGTGATAAAATTGCCCCAACACCCTCCTTACATGCATCTGTGCAAACCTCCAATTCCTTATTTGGATCAGCTACACTTAACACTGGTGCTGATGTTAATAATTGCTTCAGCTTTTCAAATCTGTCCTGACATTCTTTTGTCCATTTAAAAAAATTTCCCTTCCTTTGCAGAGAGGTAATAGGGAAATCAATCTTCAAAAATCGTTTAATAAATCATCGGTAATAGCCAGCGAGTCCCATAAATGATCGTATATCTGCCACATTTTGTGGCACCTTCCATTCCATGATAGTTCTGATTTTCTCCGGGTCTACTGCTATACCTTTTGCAGATATCACATGTCCAAGATATTGTATTTCTTCCTTGAAGAAATCACATTTACTGAATTTCGCATATAAATGATGCTTCCTTAACATCTCCAATACCATTAGCAAATGTTCTTTGTTTTCTTCCGCATTCTTAGAATAGACTAGAATGTCGTCAATGAAAATTAGCACAAACTTATCCAAATAAGGGTGAAAGATACTATGCATCAGTGTCATAAAAGTGGCTGGTGCGTTAGTCAGCCTGAAAGGTAGTACCATGAGTTCATAATGACCATACCTTGTGCGAAAGGCAATTTTATGTATATCTTCATCTTTGATCCAGATTTGGTGATAACCTGATCTCAAGTCAATTTTTGAGAATACAGTAGCTCCTCTTACATGGTCAAATAGATCGTCAATTCGTGGTAAGGGATATATGTTCTTGACAGTCAGTTTGTTTAATTGACGGTAATCCATGCACATATGCATGGTTTCGTCCTTCTTTTTAACGAACAATATAGGTGATCCCCAGGGAGATACACTTGGTCATATATATCCCTTGTCTAATAATTCCTGAAGCTACATTTTTAACTCAGTTAATTATGGCACACTCATACGATAGGGTGCTCATGAAATCGGTGATGCTCCTAGCAGCAATTCAATTGTAAAGTCTATATCCCTTCTAGGTGGCAATCCTGGTATCTCTTCTGGGAATATATCCTTGAATTCCTATACTACAGGTATATTTTCCAGCATAGAAGCTTTTTCTTTATAATTAGAAAAATCGACTTGTATAGCGTACAGTTGACATCCCTTTCTTATGCATTTACCCATTTGGGAAGCTGTAATTGGGTGCAACTGTACCGGTTTCTTTATTCCTTGAATCTCTTGGTGGGTGCCATCCTGATTTCTGTAGTAGATAATCTTATCTTTGCAATCTACTAGAGTCCAATTCTTTTCCAACCAATCCATACCAAGAAGCACATCATAAGATCCCAAGGGAAAAATATTCAAATCCACAGTTAGTTGCTGTCCATCGATTTGTAGTGCACAATTTGGTATTTTGGCGCTAAATTTTCTGTTGGCTTCAGTAGCCAACTGGAATAACCATGATTTCCTAAATTTTTGACTTTGTAATTTACAGACATGGAAAATGTTAGGGGCTAATATTCGTAGGTGGGCTAATTTTCCATGCTTTTTCCAAAAAAAATATTCGTAAATTCCCATTTTTTTAAAAATTGATTCGCCAAAATTTTATAATATAAAAATATTTTACCCTAAAACTCGCCAAAAATTTATCTATACTAATATAAAATGATTATAAATCTAAATATTTTTACAAAAATAACATCAAAAATTTTACAATTCACATATTGGGGACTACTAAGATTCGCCAAGTTTTTAAAATTTAAGATAAACTTCCATCCTTAAAATTATCCCTGTTTACAGATCTCTACTAATTTAGGACTTATATAGCTTAAACTTGCTCCTGGATCTACCAAAACATAAATAGTTTGAGATAATTGTTTACCTTCTAGTTCAATCATGGTAAGTTGGTAATCAACTTGTCAATCCTCCAAGGCTGCATTAATTCAGGCTATGTTTCAAGCAACATCTCCCACTATTGAGGCTTCCTGCAGATTGGTTACCGCTTCATTTCTACCCTGTTGTGGATAGTTTCGATAATAGTGTGCCTCTCCACAACCCCAGCACTGTAAAGGTGGCTTATAGTTTTGAGATTTCTCTGGTCTACTAGAAGCTTCAACGGTTTTATCTTCTACAAGCCACCTTACCCTCTAATGGTTCTTACCAAACTGCCTACTGACTGAGCTCTTTGCTGTGATTTTTAAATTACTGGTTTTGCCTCTTTTAAAACCAAGACTACTCTTGTTTTGTTTCCTTGGCTGCCACCCGTTTCATTGATCTGTCTTGGCTTTAGCTTGCTGATAGCACATTCTGGCCTTTCTAATGGCCTCATCCATTGTTTTGGGGTTTACAAATTCTATGTGTTCCTTCATGTGAGTGGGTAAACTGCTCAGAAACCTTTGTACTTTATCTTTCTCATCCCTTAAGTAAGGTATGTAACGCAGTAATGAAGTAAAATTAGTGATAAATTCGTCCATAGTCAGTTGTCTGAGTTTCAAATCATGGAATTCTCAAGCTTTTCATCATAAAAGTGCTCTGTCAGGTACTTATATTTAAAATACTGTTGAAACCTATCCCATGTTACATCTTGATCTTCTATTCTGCAAATGTTCTTCACTTCTTCCCACCACAAGGTGGCTTTCTCTCTTAACTAGTAAATAGCTAACCGGGCCTTAAGATTAATGTTATAATCATATACTTGAACATACTTTTTCATAATAATTAGCCACACCTCAGATACCTCTTCTTCCACTCCATCAAATGTGGGTGGCTTTATCTTTCTAAGTTCACCTTGCAGCTCTATCTTCTGCTTTTTACTGTCCTTCTGTTCTATTTCATTATCCGATTCAACTTCATTAAGATTTTTATTTTGATTACTTCACTCAGACAGACTTCTTTCTTTTCGGCCTGTATCATGATCTCCTGTTTGCTGTTCATTTCATTCATGAAATTCTCTATCAGTACTAGGCTTATTGATTCTTTAGTTTTTCTTATCTGAGAGGCTTTTCAAAATTCTCTCCTGCTCCTGCATCAATCTTGCATTATCATTTCGTACTCTCTCCATTTCTTCTTGCAACTGTTGCACTGTGGTTAACAAGATGCGGGTTTGGTGTTGTTGTTCTTCTAATATCCTGCTAGTTTTTTTATGCTGTTCCACCCCCAAATGAACCCACATTTCGAGATTCCCTTCCTGTTGGGGTTGGGTCTCCCCAGCATTTTGAGGTGGCTGTTGTAAGGGTGTCCTTCTCGTTTGTCATGTTAATCTTTCAATCTGAGTGCATTAGTAACACACAATTTAACGTTAGTTGACCCAATAGGGTCCCAACGTTGTAACGATGCTCTGATACCACTTGTAACATTCACCCTTATTCACATTGACAACAGTAAAAAAAAAAATTACTATCTGCCATACCTTAAAGTAAACCTATCATAGCTTTACCATAATCAGCTAACATTAATCATTGGTATTAGCATATAGATCTTATTGTAACTTTTCTAATCATTCAAAAGGTTCATTATCACATCAAACAGAACGATGAGAATTCTATGCAATACATTGGCTCTTGGTTAAAATATATGTGTTTATATATACATGGAATTTATGACATTATACCATAAACTACAATTCCAATCATATATCACTTAATTAAAGAGCATATTTATTCGTGCCATGTTTCATTACTTCGAAAGCATTATTGGTATTCATTTCACTTAAGTAAAGAGGTACTTTTATATACTATTATTCCTGATTGCGATCACTTGCCATCTAGCACGCATTTAACCTGATTTGATTTGAAACTGGATGGCTATACGCTGTTGATCTTTGATAAGATCGAACAGTGAGAATGCATTAGGGTTAGTCTAATGACAACTGGGTTGTAACCATTTTTTCTCATTCGCATTCTTCAGGGAGAAACTTCTAGAATCGGCTCTGCTGCACCAGGGTTTGTCCATCCGGTTTTCTTGGCTCACGGCATCTGTTCAGTGGTGGCCCGGTGTTTCTGTGCAATCTTCTTGTCCTTCCCTGACTGGTAAACCCTGTTTGCTACCTGTAAGAGTGAAATGGTTTTGTTTATGTACTGATACCTGCAATTACTTTACCCTTGGTTTGCAAGATTAATTCTTTTGTTTTCTTTTTTGGCGTATTGCCTGAGTTAAATAATAATGTGCTAATTCTTTATATTGTTGGTTTACTGGCTATCTGAGGTTTCAGTTCTCGGCTTGCAATCTCCATCAGGCATGGCCGACAAGTATCGTTCATGAATCCCTTCCAAATTATCGTCCCTATTTCACTGTTTTTAAAATATTAAAACTTGGTTAAATAAAAAGAATAGCAGGGTTTCGGTTCTTTTGGCCCAGCTCTTGCTTAATTTGTTTTCGTTCTTTCCTTGGTTGGTAATAAAGTTCTTCATTACCTGAGCACTTAACTTGTTACACATGAGGGTTGCAATGGAGCATTCCAGTCTCAGAGGGGCTAACCGGTGCTTCCCTTATTCCAACAAGTACCCCTGTCCGAGCTTTAGGGTTTAATCCTTCGCCGCGAGTGGCTGGTGATAATTTGGCTTTCGTGCTTAAGGATTTTCTTAGGATTTTGAGATGCATTACTTAGGTTTTAATGGAAATACCTAGGGTTTAATAGGAAAGAATCTTTTTATTGCGGCCACAGGCCCATCATCTTTATAACACTATTTTTATTCTCTAAATCCTGTGAACAGAAACTATAGATTTATTTTAACTATCGTTTTATTAATAAGACTGTAGATATACTATCCATGTCAAGGTTTAACATACTGTGTTGGTATTTGAATACAAGATTTATGTCAAGGTTTTTACGATTTGACAATAGTGAATATATATATATATATATATATATATATATATATATATATATAATAGTTTGTTGATATTTTCTTTCCTGGTATATATATATGGATATTCTTTTATGTACATGCATGAACTATATTTTCGGTTCCACTGTTACAATATATGAAATATTTGGATAGCTAGCATACTTTAACATCTACATTCTTTGTTTAACTCTCCTCTCTCTCTCTCTCTATATATATATATATATTTAGTATTATACATCTCATTGTTACGGCATGCGTTTATAGCTTCTTATATATATGTTTCCTCACAGAGTGTTTTGTTCTTTCCTATACAATTTTATTTATTGAAAATAGCAAACTATACGTTACTCTGTGAGCATATCTGTTTTCTTTATGAAGAAAATTAACAATTTAAGTTTGTTAGCTTCTTAGTATCCTCATTTTAACTCTGGTATGCTAGTTTATTAAACTTTGAATCGTGACCGGACCACGACTTGTCCGTGTAATATCATAGGATATGAAGGACTACCAGCCCAGTAATCTAGTCACAGATGTTGGGCTAACAGTCCTTCGGTTAACTTGTTAAAATGTAGCTTACTCTTTACTGAACACCCTATATCATTTCCTGTAAGGTTAATTTACATATATAGAGTACAGAAGTAAATCTTTCTACCTTGCATAATTTTTCTAAGATTTCTTTCCTATGTGTGAAAAAAATATTAAGCTTATGAATTATTTCAATCATTACATAATTTCAATTTTCTTATCTAAATATTAGAGAAAAGAAAGAAAAATTGTATACTACTATAAGAAATACAGATTTCCACTCATCTGTACTTAAATCTGACTAATAATTTTGATTTCCTCCCTTCCACGAGTTGGGAAATTGCGTCCTTCAACTCTCCCCCGTGCTCCAAGTCTAAGTCTTCATTGAATACAGAAATCTGGAAGATAATCTTGGGGCAGTCCGGTCCAATTCTCCAATTCTAGTGCAACAGTCTCCTCTGTAAGTTTTTCCCTTCAGGGATTTACTTCTCAGGATGACAATTTTACTTTCTCAGTTCTCCCAACTGAACCCCCATAACTCCCTGAAATCTCCTTTTTATTCCATAGTTTATTTGGATATCTGTTGAACTATTTTTGTGTTCAACTAACTCTAGATTTTGAATTTAATTTTACCATCAGTCTTTACTTATGAAACTAATTCACAAGTAATATTTTATTCAAACACAAAAAATCAGTTTTTGTTCAAAATATTCTATTTTGTTTAACAAATAAAAATAATGTTTAACACTTTTAACAAAAGCCTAACAATTAGTCAATAATTAAGGCAGTGGTTACAATGTTAAAATTAAAATTAATAATTTTTAATTTTTAAAAGGAAGAAATGAGATAATAATAAATAATACTTAATAATTGTATTCATTGTTAATTGGAATTAAATTAAATTCACATCATAACAATTAATACTTAATAATTGTATTAATTGTTAATTCGAATTAAATTAATTTGTGTTTACTTCTATACTCTTCATTTCACCGAGTGAATGTTGAAGTCATTTCTCTGCGCAATGATATTTATTGACCACTTCATTTATTTATTTTCTTTCTCTCTTTGTTCATTTATTTATTTACTTTGGAAATGGGTTGATTGGGGAGAGGCCTATTTTACAACTTAGTATGATCTTACACAAGTATGTCACATCCTAAAAAATAATAAAATTGATTTTCACCAATGTTGGCCAAAAAATTAATTTGAATATTAAATAATGTATAACTTCATTCTTTATATTATATATAATTTTTTAACCTTATTAATAGGCTAAGATTAATTATTAAAATATAACCATGTATTATCTCTACAAGTGAGATGGGGTAGATCTCACTTAAAAATGTGAACATGTAAAAGTAAATGTAACGTTTAAAATTTAACATGTTTGATGTAATGTCAGTCCTATTTAAAAGTAAACATAATTATTATTATTTATAAACATAATATAAAGTTAAAACATAAATAGGCTTCGGTATGATAAATAAATAAAAATATAAATAAACCAGAGGTATGGTAAAAAAATAAAACCTCCTTCTATACGTACTCCAAAGGTATGGTAAAAAAATAAAGCCTCTTTTTATATTTACTGCATAAACCTCTTTATATTTATAAGAACCCAAAAAAGAGGTTTTATTTAGGTGAAGCCTATAGGCCAAATACCATGGGACAAATTATTATTAATACCATGGGCTAAATACCATATTTATAAAAGAGGTATGGTAAATAAATAAATCAATATAAAAGAGATATAAATATGCATGATAAATATATAAAAAAATATCAAATATCATAATAAATCAACAACTAATTATATACCAAGCCTATCGGCCAAATACCATGGTAAATAAAAGGGGTATGGTAAATAAATAAAATATCTTTTTATATTTACTCCATAAACCTCTTTATATTTAAGAACACTCCAAAAAGAGGTTTTATTTAGGTGAAGCCTATGGTTCAAATTATTATTAATACCATGCAAAAAAAAAACCATTATTAGCCATAATATTAATATTAAAAGATTGTTATTATTATTATTATTAAATCTAATATTCATATTAATATTATTATAATTAATAAATTTGGATTAATACAATATTAAATTTTTTATATTATAATATACATTAATATATCATGATATATATTAACTCTAGATAGATATGGAAGGGAAGAACAAAGACATAGAGTGATAGAGTTGGAGAGATAAGGGGAGTGAGAAGGGAGAGATGGGAATAAACTCAAGGATAGGGGAGAGGAGGAATGAAGAGAAAGAGAGGGAGAGGTGTGAGAGAGGTAGAAAAGGGTAAGGGAGGAATAGGGAGACATAAATATGGAGGGGGGAGAGAGGACGAGAGAGAGAGGGAGATAGTGAGAGGATTGGAGGGAAGAGAGAGAGAGAGAGAGGAAGGAAGAGAGAGGGGAATTGAGAGAGAGGAGGAGAGATGAACTTATAGAGATACAGACTTGGAGGGGGATAGAGGGAGGGAATAAGAAATACATAGAGAGTGAGAAGTGGAGAGATAGAGGGAGTGACAAGGGAGATATGGAGAGAGAGTTTGTATATTTACGGGCGAGATAAAGAGACAAAGAAGAAGAGATGGAGAGAAGAGGGGAAAGAAGGAGAGAGAATGAGAAAGTTAGGGATATAGTAAAATAGTTTGAGAAAGAGAGAGAGAGAGTGATGGGGCAAGAGTGAGGATTAGAGGGTAGAGAGAGAGAGAGAGAGAGAGAGAGAGAGATAGGAAGGATGAGATGGAGGACTTGAGAGAGAGGAATATAGTGATGGGGAAGAGAGAGTATTGGAAGGAAAAGAGAGAGAGGGAGAGAGAAATAGATGGGGGAAGAGAGAGGACTGGAGGGAAAAGAGAGGGATGGAGAGAGAGAGATATGGGGGAAAAGAAAGAGAGGGTTAGGAGAGGAAGGGAGAGAGATGAAGTAAGAGAGAGAGGAGGAGAGAGGGAGGGAGTTAGGAGGAGAGAGGAAGGGATAGAGAGATGGATTTGGAGGGTGAGAGAGGGAGGGACGAAGAAATACATAGAGAGTGAGAAGAGGAGAGAGCGAGGGAGTGATAAGGGAGAAATAGAGAGAGTGTGTGTATGTTTGGGGGTGGGATAATGAGAAAAAGAAGGAGATATGGAGCGAATGGGGGGAGAAAGAGAGAGGGAGGGATATAGTAACAGAGTTGGAGGGTGAAGAGAGGGAGAGAGAGAGAGATGTGGGAGGGAAAGGGAGAGAGGGGAAAGAATAGAGAGAGGATGTGAGAGTAGAGAGAGTGAGGGAAAGAGATATGGAGTTGGAGGGGGGAGAGAAGGAAGACGATTTATTTCACTAGATGCATTGATTTAATTGTGGATGGTGATTTCTAATCCTATTTGATTTCCTTCACTATATGCATTGATTTTAGTATAGATGTTGAGAGAGAGAGAGAGTGAGGTATGGGGGAAGAAATAGGATTGAACGGAAAAGAGAGAGAGAGGGGATTTGATGTCAAAGAGAGAGAGAGAGAGGAAAAGATAGAGGAAGGTAGGAGCTAGATAAAGGGAGAGCTAGGTAGGACAAGAGAGAGGACTTGAGAGAGAGGAAGAGAGTGATGGGGGAAGAGAGAAAATTGGAGGGAAAAGAGAAAGAGAGAGAGAGAGAGAGAGGAGGAGGAGAGAGGGGGGGAGATAGAAGGAGATATGGAGGGATATAGAGATGGAGTTGGAGGGGGAGAGAGGGAGGGAAGAAGAAATACATAGAGAGTGAGAAGTGGAGAGAGAGATTAAGTAACAAGGGAGATATGGAGAGAGAGTGTGTATGTTTTGGGATGAGATAATGAGACAAAGAAGGAGATATGTAGAGAAGGGAGGGATATAGTAACAGAGTTGGAGGGCGAAGAGAGAGAGAGATAGATATGTGCGAGAGAAATGGAGAGAGAGGAAGGATGAGGGAGGATGTGAGAGAATGGAGAGAGGGAGAGAAAGAGAGATGTAGTTCGAGATGATTTCTAATGATATATGATTGCTCACACTAAATCTATTTATTTCGGTGTAGAAAGTGATTTCTTATTCTATTTTATTTCTTGCACTAGATGCATTAATTTCAGTGTAGATGTTGATTTCTAATTATATTTGACTTCTTGCACTAGATGCATTGATTTCAATGTAGATGATTTATAATCCTATTTGATTGTTTGCACTAAATGCATTGATTTCAGTGTAGATGGTGATTTCTAATCCTATTTGATTGCTTGCACTAGATGCAATGATTTCAGTGTAGATGTTGGTTTCTAATATTATTTTCTTAATTGCACTAGATACATTGATTTCAGTGAAGATGTTAATTTCTAATCCTATTTGATTACCTGCATTAGATTCATTGATTTCAGTGTAGATGTTGTTTTCTAATCTTATTTGATTGTTTGCATTAGATGCATTGATTTTAGTGTAGATGTTCATTTCTGATTTGATGTAATTGGATGTACATTGATGTTACACTAATTTTAAAGTGATTGGATTAACAATGTACATTGATTTCAATGTAAGCACACAAATTTATTGAAAATTTCCATCGAATTTTGTGTTATAGTAATTCAACCTATTAATATTGAAGAGTAAGAGAAACATTGTATGATGTTTAGTACAATTGTTCGAGCCAAATATTTAAATGTTTTATGATTTCAACTATCCTTTTCATATAATCGATATGGAAATATGTCGAAACTAACAATGGTGACAATAAGAATAACAAAAGTAAATAATTTGAGATTGATCACAATGAAGACTATTTGTAATTGAATGCATTTTTATTATTCGCGTTTTCTACCATTCAACACTATTACATTATCACTTTGCATTCAGAAATTTTTTTTCTCATTTTTCATCATTAAATTTATTAACAATATTTATCATCTAAATAAGTTGAGATAACTAAGAAAAATTTAAAGTTAATATGATCAGATAAATATCAAACATATTGAGCATATAAAATGATTATATTTATATTAGATGTATTTATGTTCGATATATTTTCGTTGTCTGCACATGACTAAAACTAGCCAAGATCCATCTTAACTCCAGATCTATCAAGCGCCGAGAGGGATTAAATATCTCAAGGTGCAAACCTTTCCTCAAGTTTTTCACTCAAAAACGAGGTTTGCACCTCAAGATATTTGATCCCTCTCGGTGCTTGGTAGATCCGGAGTTAAGATGGATCTTGACTGGTTACACTAAAGTTCATGTTCTATTTTCATTTAACTGATTGGTGAGCTCTAGCCATGAGTAGTCATGTCTCTCTTGAAACCTCTTAATTTCAACATGGGTAACTATGTTTTGAAGTGCCTCATTTCAAGGGCACCGATGTGTGTATTCCAACCTTGCTTCTATTCCACAGTTTCTATAAGTTGTAAAAAATTATTTTATGTTAATGGATCCCAATAGTGACCGCAACTCAAGACCTCACCCAATGAGCATATTACTCGATCCATCTAAGCTAATTGTATAAAAGGAGAGGTGAACGAATCTTATCTAAGGAATGCACATTAGATTTCATGATTCTTGTGTGGAGAAAAGATAAGTTAAATATCTTAATTCCTTTGAGATGATTGCATCGTTCTCGTGTGTAGAAAAGATAAATTAACTATATTATTTCCTTTCTTAATGTTGCATATATTTTATGCATATAAAAGATAAGTTAACTACGTTAATTTTTTTAAGAATATTTTATGATTCTCGTTGCGTAGAAAATATGTTAATTATGTTAATTTTCTTTGACAATATTGCATGGTTTTTGTGCACAGAAAGATAAGTTAACTATGTCAATTTTCTTGAACTTAAATTCAACATTGATTTTAGGTAAATGGCAATGAAAACAAGTCAAATATTTCTTCATTAATGGTTAATTATTATAAGTTGACTCTAAGATATTGTGGTCCATTTATAACCTTGAAGAAAATCGATGAGAATACTATAGATTACAATTTCGAACACCATAATAAGATGCATATATTTTCCATGTTATCCTCTTGAAGGGAACAAAGACCATTTCTCTTATTATACATAGATTTCCAATATTTGTGCATGTTTAAGAATCGGGTAATTAGCAGCACCGAGATGCGATCATCAATAATGTAACACTCGAATTTAATTTCCTTAAAAAGACATTTTAATTTAGACAAGGGAGTTTGTTTTAAATTTAAAAAGGATTAACAAGCATGTTAATCATGTTATGAACTAAAGTTATTTTCTTTGAATAAAATATTTAATTATGGTATGTTTCCATAAACTGATGGTAAAACTTTTTCCAAGATTCCAGAGTAGTTAGATTAAGAAGTTATTGGTAGTTTCCTTTCCTTTGAGGATAAAAGGAAAATCCAAGAGAGGGAAAGGGGTTCTGTTCAAGAGAAAAGAAACATCTAGAGAACTGAAAGGAGAGAGTGTCCAGAGCTCATAGAAACTAGTGAAACTCTGTTACCTCACTTTGGAGGAGAGACTGGATAGGGGTCTTAAGGTCTACCTTCAAGAGAAATGCTATGAAATCCTACTCTCTTGAGGAGCACGGGGGGATTTGAGGGCATCATTGAGTCTCTCCTGGTTAGGAGGATGCCATCATCCTTACTTATATGAGATAAGTATACAAGACAGGAATGAAATGGAAAAATGCTTTTTCTTAAATATGTTAATCTTTGTAAATAATTTTCTGTGTAATGTGAACACTTCATTACAGGAAATAGACAAGGGTAGATGATTATATTTTTTTAATGTTGTATGACCAATTTTGTTCCCTGGAATATTTTAACTATAAGATAAGTCTTATGGAAGGGTAAAATACTGAAGATTTACTGATATCTAGCAAAATAGTAGTGGAAATCCTACAAAAAAACAAATGACAATATGGACAGTTATTCCATTAAGGGAGGGATTTCCCCAAAGTGGATAGTCTGTCCTCTAAAGAAGAAAAAATTAAATACATAGACTAAGGGTTGGTTATAAAACCTCTTGAAGTTGTCCGATCACCTATTTATTCCCTTCTATTATGAAAAATTATTACTAAAGCAAAAACCAGGAAAAGAAAAAAATTGTAAAACTATTAGCCAGAACTAATTTAATTGTAAATATTATAGAGCTATTTTCCATAATTAATTTAAATGTAAATAAAGTGAACACCTATTCATTAGATGAGAAACAAATAACCTCAAGAATTGACAGCAAAATATGGATAAATAAACTCAGTTACAACAATATTCCTCATGGAGAGGAGCAAGCCTTTGTGATAAAGGTACACATGAAATTATACACATAAATGGTGGAAATAACTTTTTAATATAGGTAAGTTGAGCAAGAAATGCTCGAAAAAAGAACAGTAATGAAGTTTTAAATGAAAAATACTAATCAAATAAGAGTGTTCATGGACATTAATGATGTTGCGGATTAAGTGTCGGTTAAACCAAATCCACAATTCTATATATATATATATATATATATATATCAAATAAAGTACGAGAAATAATAATAGCATCATAGTCCATAAACTAATACACCCAAGATGTCTGTATGTAGCATAGATTGCAAATAAGAATGGAATTACATTGTTGTGGAAAACCCAAAAAGATAATAACAGAGGTGTTAACCCATAATACTCACATAAAAGAACTACCCTTACGGGAAGCAATTATTAAAAATTTACAGCTAAAAGACCAGTGTGTAGCACAAAACAACAAGGATAGCCAAAAAAATATTCAACATTTACATTAAAACCTCCAGTGGTTGTGATATAATCTGGAATCGAGAACTAGAGTTCCAATCTCGTAACAACAGAATTAAAACATTTCTATCAAAAACCCTTATGAGCAGTTCTGAAAATAAGTAAGAAAAGCTACCCGAAATGACTCCAGAGAACCTGTAGCAAAATCGAGGGGCATTAGACCAGGAGGGCCAATGAAAAGATGGAACGATGTGTGTACAGGGTTTTGAGGTTACTTGCATGAAAATCCACACAAATTTAACTCTCAGAGAATTCTAATGAATAAAACCTAGATCGTAGAACAAAAGCCCTAAACCGGAAATGATAGGGAGCTTACCTTTGTGGTATACATGTGGCGAGCTCCATGCACCTGTTAATGGAAGTTAAATTAAAAATGAGAAACAGTGAAGAAATTATCAATTTAACCAGAGATAAGAATTTAGACATCTGAATCAAATAACAAAAAAATGCTCACCTATTTTGGCCATTGAGACTGCGCTTCCATTGATGAAGTTAAAATCTGGTGGTCAGCATCTCCACAGACTGAAGATAGTTTAGGGAACGTGTTACCCATAATAGAGAACAGTTATCATAGTTAAACTGACTGCGAAAAGGAGCAGAGATAAAACCCTTAAACCCCAGTAAAAACTATAGCAAGAAGACCTATAAGTCAAATAAAACTCAAGCAGGAAGCTGTGTAATGAGATGGAGGTGTCGTCATCATACCAGTTAGGCAGAATGCCAAGAAGAAAACTAGGTTGTGTCGGATTTGTAGAGAGGAGGCTGCCAGCAATGACGCCAAGTTAGAAAATTAGTTAGGGTTGGGGGGTTAGGGAAATACCCTAACCATCCGAGAAATTATTACAACCGTTGATCTGAATGGAATAATCGACGGTGGATACACATTACAGATGTCCCACCATTAATTGAAATGTGAAGCTCTAGGCTACGACATATATGTGGATAATTTAAAACAAATATGCATATAATAATGTTGCAAAAGTACTAAGTATTATAACTATGTCATAATAGTTGTGTACATTGGAAATATTCTATACAAATTCCACTAACCTGAATTCTAAGTATAATATGTAAAAATTAAATTTCGATTTTCTTGATTGTGAATAAGCATAATGTTAGAAAATTCATATAAAAAGATATATGGAAATGTTTCAATTAGCATTAATTACTAAGATGGTATAATCTTAATAGATGCTACAAGATATAGATAAACCTGGTGAATATGATAAGTATATATTTTTTCATTAAGATGAAACCATATGTTGTGATTTTATTCAGAGTATTAATTTACAAATTAATGCTAGGAGTAGTTTTTTTTTATGAAGTGTAAAAATTTTATGGTTAGATGTTACAAGTGGTATCACAGTTGTGTTCAAACACTAGGACCTTGGTGTGTATGTAAAAATGTGCACAAAATTGGGAAGAAAGGGCAGACAGAGTGCTATGAGGAGGGGTTTTGTACATTAAACTCTGAGGACTATAGGTGAAATTCACCCCCACCCTAACCTATGAATGAATCCATAAAAGTGGGTGCAGCTGAGTCTAGACCATCATCATCAACCTAGTAGATTGCTCGAGGAAAAATAATGGAAAATGAACAGGCTTCTAGATATTGTGCAACAACTACAAGAAGAAATGGTTCGAGTAAGAATTGATAATGAGAGCTTGATGCGGGAACAGGAGAGGATCCTTAAAATCCTCTAAGATAAATAGAATCAATGGATAGCTCAATCAAGCCCAGAAAGAGACACCTGAGATGAAGGTGAACAATGACATCAAGAAAATGATAAGCTAGAAGGCAGACAAACCCAAAGAAGTAATGAAAATAGGTCTTATAACGAAGCAGAGTCAGGAAATGTCTCAGACTAGCAAAAGATGAAAAATCAGAGGGTGGAGCTGCAAGGTGAATTCCAAAACATTAAACCTGCCACATTCGATGGAGAAGATGAAGAAGTAGCAGAAGTGTGGATAATTAACATGAACAAATATTTTCAATTCTACGAATACAACAGCAAACTGAAGGCTTGTCTAGCCATTTACCAACTGCAGAATAATGCCACATTATGGTGGGAAGAAGTTGAAAATGTGTGAGGCATTGAGGACTAGAATGTAGCTAGGGACAAATTCCAGCAGTACTTTAAATACAAATATCTAACAGAGTGCTTTTATGAAGAAAAAAATCGATAATTTCATGACTTGAGATTGTGACAACTATCTATGGATGAGTTCGTAACTAAATTTACTTCCCCATTACGATATGTGCTATAACTGAGGGACGAAAAGGCAAAAGTGCAACAATTTCTGAGTAGCCTACCTGCTCATATGAAGGAGAAAATCGAATTTGTAAACCCAAAGACCATGGACGAAGTGATTCAAAAATCACGTATGTATTATCAACAGTCCAAGGGGAAAGGAGAAGTTGGAAGGAATTGACCACCCAAGAAACGGTAGAAAAATAATACAAACTTTAAAGAAATTTTAAGAATGCTACCACAAATACAGAAAATAGACAACATGGAAGAAATCAACAGAGAACCAAGTGGCCAGTAGAGGAATGAACCACTGAAGCATCCAATAAACCAGATCATGAGCAGTTCTAGAAATCGCCATTACAGTGTTGGGGATGCAGTGAGGCAAATTATTATAAAAATTGTCATCACCGTGGAAGAAACGAAACTGTAGCTAATGTGCAAGAGGCATCCATAGTGGGGGACATGGCAGGAAACATATCTAGAATCGACATTGCACTTGAGGATCGGCAAGCGAATTACCAACCAACCATGATAGAATTGGAAGGTAAGATGTATTCCCACCCTGTTTTTATTTTGGTTGATCCTGGTGCTAGTTTATGCTATGTAAATCCTAGGATAGTGGAAAAATGTGACTTGCAAAGCTAGAAGTTTAAAAATCATTGGCTAGTATAGTTAGCGAGTGGGGAAAAGAGAAGAGTTAATGCTAAAGTTTCCAATTGTCCCATAGAATTTGGAAACCAACATATAAAGGTTGAATTGAATATTCTACCTTTAGGCTCCTATGATATATTACTAGGAATGGATTGGTTGGAAGTGCATTGGTCACTAGTAGACTACAAGGATAAAATCATTTACTATAAGGTTGAAGATGAAAGTCGCCAAGAGTTGCAAGGAATTAAAAATTTGCTTTAGTTGAATCCTATTACTACATCTCATTTGGGAAAATGCATAAAAAAAGGGTGTCAAATTTATGAAATTCAAGTAGGATTCACAAATTCTAAAGATAAGACCCCCATGCTAGAAAACATACCTTTGGTGTAAGACTTTATGGACGTATTTCCAAAAAACATACCAGGACTACCATCAAAGCGGGACCTCTATTTTACCATCGAATTAATGTTAGGGTTAGCACCGGTATTACAAGCACCATACCAAATGAGTGTGCCTGAATTGATACAGTTGAAAATGAAATTACAGGAATTGCTAGAAAAGGGATATATACATCCTAGTGTCACCCTAGGGGGCACTAATGTTTTTTGTAAAAAATAATGATGGTAGGATGCAAATGTGCTTGGATTATAGATAACTTAATAAATTAACTATTAAGAACAAATAGCCATTGCCACAGATAGATGATATTTTCGATGAAGTAAAGGGGGCAACTGTATTTTCAAAAATAGATCTAAGATATGGGTATCATCAAATATGGATAAAGGATGAATACATCTACAAAACATATTTCTATACCTGTTATTGGCATTATGAATTGATGGTTTTACCATTTCGATTAACCAACACACGAGCAACATTCATGAGTTTGATGCATGGCATATTTCATCCATTTTTGGATAAATTTTTTCTTATTTTTATAGATGATATACTAATATACTCAAGGACTATGGAGGAACATAAGGAACATTTGCATATATTGCTAAAAATTTTGAGAGACAATCAACTTTATGCCAAATTCAGTAAGTGTGATTTATACAAAGAGAAAATCCAATATTTAGACCATGTTATTTCTGACGAAGGTATAGCAGTAGACCCTGCAAAGATAAAGACTATTATGGAATGCAGCGTACCCAAAAACGTAGCAGATATGCGATATTTTATGTGAGTAGCCAGCTATAATCGACATTTTATAGAAGTATTCTATAAAATTGAATTTCCCATAACCTCCTTTCAACATAAAGGGCGAGTGTTTAATTAGACTAGTGAATGGAAAACTAGATTTGGAAAGTTAAAACAATTGTTGACCACAACTCGTGTTTTGAAGGTGGAAGATCCAAATGCAGGGTTTGAGGTTTGCAATGATGCTAGCAAGGAAGGAGTAGGAGTGGTGTTGTCACAATATAGAAAGGTTGTGGCATATGAGTCTAGGAAGTTGAAAGAGCATGAACAACAGTATTTCGTGTATGATCTAGAGTTAAGCACAGTGGTGCACACACTAAAAATATTGAGGAACTACTTATTGGGAAAAAGGTTTGTGCTGAAAAGAGATCATAGTAGCTTGACTAGTTATTTTAAACAAGATGACTTAAATTCCCGCCTGGCCAGGTGGAATGCATTCCTGAGCAAATTTGACTTTGAAATGTAGCACGTCAAGGGAAAATAAAATTGGGTCGCCGATGCATTAAGTAGAAAATTGCATTATGTATATGAGTTATACTTAAACCATGTGGAATTCAAGTTCTAGGAGCAGGTGAAAGAGGCTGTGGAAAAATATCCTGAATATTAGTTTTTCTGGCAACAATCACAAGACACAAAAAAGCAAGGAAAAAAAATCAGATTATACAATCAATAATGAACATTTATTTTCTAAGGAAAGATATACATTCCTAATCAAGTAAGTTTGAAAGAGTTGATCTTAGATGAGTTTCATCGAAGCTCTTATTCTTGACACACTCATTACCAGAAAATTTTAACAGCCATCAGAAAAGATTACTTTTGGCCTGGTATGCACAAAGAAATTGCTAAACACTTGACTAAATGTTTGGAATGTCAGTAGGTTAAGGTTGAGCATCAACACCTAGTTGGTTTATTGCAACCCATACCTGTACCAGAATGGAAGTGGAAATTTATATCGCTAGATTTTATTACAAGCTTACCAAGATCAAAAATACACAAGGACTCTATAATGGCAGTAGTTGATTGGCTAAGTAAAGAGTTTCATTTTATTCATGTACAATCGTACAAATCATTAACGTCTTCATGAGGGAGATATTTTGATTACATGGTATTCAAAAAACAATCATCTCAGACAGAGATGTAAATTTTACTTTAGACTTTTTGAAGGCACTCTTTACCAGTTTAGGCACACAAATCCAATTTAGCATAGCATATCATCCTAAAACATATGGGTAGACGGAGTGGGTGAATCAGATATTAGAGGACATGTTGTGAATGTATGTAATGCAACAACCCACGAAATGGGAAGATTATATGCATTTAGTAGAATTTTCCTACAAAAATAGATACCATGAGTCTCTCAAGATGAGTCAATTTTAAGCCTTATATGGTAGACATTTCCGAACTCCCATTAATTGGAGCAGTCCAAAAATAAGGCTAATGCTTGGGTCAGAAATGTTGGATTAGATGCAGCAAGAAGTAAATAAGATCTGATAAAATTTAAAAGATGCCCAGGATAGACAAAAAGTATATGCAGATTGAAAGAGGACATATCAGGAATTTGAAATGGATGATCACGTTTATATGAGAATTAGACCCAAGAAGATTAATTTAAGGTGGACTACTTGTGCCAAGTGGGCTCCCCAATTCTATGGACCTTTCCAAATATTGGAAATGGTGGGGCGAGTAGCCTATCAGCTAGCTTTATGAGGACACATATGAGTGCACAGTGTGTTCCCTGTGTTTGTGTTAAAAAGATACGTACATGATCCAAAGCATGAAATATATTAGTAGAATATTTAGGTAGGCCTGAAATGGGAACTAAGATCTTTATGGGAGATAAATAATTCTTTATTAATTAAAAAAATTTCTAGTTGCAGGTTGAACCAGACAGTGAATTTCTGGCAGAACCTCAATGTATTCTTGATCATAGAGAAATAACTCTCCAGAGGCAAGCCATCACCCAAGTTAAAGTGAAATGGAAGAACTTTAGCCCGGAAGAGGTGACCTGGGAAGATGAAAGTTTTGTGCAAGAAGCGTATCCAGAACTATTCACTGGAATGGAATAAACATCCAGGACAATTTTTAACTTAAGCGAGGGAATATGTAACACCCAGATTTAATTTCCTTAAAAAGACATTTTAATTTAGAAAATGGAGTTTATTTTAAGTTTAAAAAGGATGAACAAGCATGTTAATCAAGTTATGAACTAAAGTTATTTTTTTTGAATAAAATATTTAATTATGGTATGTTTCCATAAACTGATGGTAAAAATTTTTCCAAGATTCAAGAGTAGTTGGATTAAGCAGTTATTGGCAGTTTCCTTTCCTTTGAGGATAAAGGGAAAATCCCAGAGAAGGAAAGATGTGTTGTTCAAGAGAAAAGAAACATCTAGAGAGCTGAAAGAAGTGAGTTTCCAGAGCTGGTAGAAACCAGTGGAACTCTTCTAGATGACTTTGGAGGAGAGATTGGACATGGGTCTTGAGGTCTACCTATTGGAGAACTGTTATGAAATCCTAGTCTGGTGAGGAGCACGGCGGTAGTTGAGGATGCCATCAGCCTTACTTATCTAAGATAAGTATACAAGATTGGAATGAAATGGGAAAATGATTTTTCTCAAATATGTTAATCTAAGTAAATAATTTTATGTGTAATGTGAACACTTTGTTACATCAAATAGACACGGATAAATGCTTAGATTTCTGAATTTTTTTATGAATTACTTTTTCCCTAGAATAGTTTACTATAAGATAAGTCTTGGGGAAGGGTAAAATACTAAATATTTTACTGATATCTAGCATAATAGTAGTGGAAATCCTACATAAAAAAAAATGACAAGATGGACAGTTAGACCATTCAGGGAGGTATTTCCCCAAACGGGACAGTCTGTCCAGTGAAGAAGAAAAAAGTAAATGCAGAGACTGTCGGTTAAGTCGAATCCACATGTCTATATTCAACACACACACACACACACACACATCAAAGAAAGTACCAAAAATAATAATAGCATCAGAGTCCATAACCTAATCCACTCAAAATTTCTATATGTAGCATAGATTGCAAATAACAGTGGAATTACATTGATGTGGAAAACCCAAAAGAGAAGAACAGAGGGGTTAACCCATAACACTCACATAAAATAAGTACCCTTACAGGAAACAAGTATAACAAAGTTACTGCTAAAAAACCAGTGCGTAGCTCAAAACAAAAAGGAAGGATAACCAAACAATTGTTCAATGTTTACATTAAACCCTCGAGGGATGTGAAAATAATTGGGAAATGAGAACTAGAGTTCCAATCTCGTAACAATAGACTTAAAACATTTCCGTCAAAAACCCTTATGAGAAGTTATGAAAAGAAGTAAGAAAAGCTACCCGGAATAAGTCCATAGCACCTGTAGCGAAAACAAGGGGCATTAGACTAGGAGGGAGAGTGCAAATACAGAACTTTGTGGGTAGAGGATTTGGGGGTTACCTATATGGAAAACAACAAAAATTTAACTCTCAGAGTATTCTAATGAATAAAAAGCAGAGAGTAGAACAAAATCCCCAAAACGGAAACGACATGGAGCTTACCTTTGTGGTATACAGGTGGCGAGCTCCACACACATGTTAATGGAAGTTAAGTTAAAAACGAGAAACAAAGAAGAAATGATCCATTTAAACATATATAAGAATTTAGACATCTGAATCAAATAACAAAAAAATGCTCACATGTTTCATCCGTCGAGACTGTGCTTCCATTGATGAAGTTAAAATCTGGTGGTAAGCATCTCCATGGAATGAAGGTGGTTCAGGGAACACATAGGCCATAATAGAGCATAGTTATCATGGCTAAGCCGACTGTGAAAAGGAGCAGAGAGAAAACCGTTAAACCCCAACAAAAACTATAAAAAGAAGGCATGTACGTGAAATAAAACTCATGCAGGAAGCTATGAAATGATATGGAGGTTCCTTCGTCATATCTATTAGGCAAAACGCCAAGAATAAAACCAAGTTTTGCTGGACTTGTAGAGAGGAGGCTGTGAGCAGCGACGCCAAGTGAGAAAATTAGTTAGGGTTTGGGGGGTAGGGCAATACCCTAACCACCCCAGAAATTATTACAACCATTGATATGAATGGAATCATCGACGGTGGATAGACATTACAGATGTACCACCATTAATTGAAATGTGAAGCCCGAGGTTATGATAGATCTGGGGATAAATTAAAACAAATCCGCATATAATAATGTTCCTATGGTACTAGGTATTATAACTATGTCATAATAGTTTTGTACATTTGAAATCTTTTATACAAATTCTGTTGAATTCTCAGTATAATATGTAATAATTCAATTCTGAATTTCTTGATTGCGAATAAGCATAATGTTAGAAAAGTCACATAACAAGCTATATGGAAATGTTACAATTGGCATTAATGACTAAGATGGTATAATCTTAATAGATGGTACAACATATAGATAAACCTGGTGAATATGGTAAGTATATAAGCTTGCATTAAGATGAAAAACAATGTTACCGATGAAATAGGTAACAACATTGTTACCTACTTTTTTTTGGTAGCATAAAAAGCACCCGATTTTGAAAAGTGGTGACGCAGAATCACCTCTTTTTTTTTTAGCACATTTTTTACACTCTAATATTTTTATTTATGAAGTATGAATATTTGTTTTAAAATGTTAGTGATTTTCATGCTAATTTTGAAACGTATTGATGCAGCATCAACCTTTTTTTCTTAGAGTGGTGATTTTCATGTTGGTAATAAAACACAAAACTTAGATAAAAATATATATATATAAAAACAACATTAAAAACCAATAAAAATGTAAAAAAAAAACAAAATTAACTCCTAAAAATAAAAAATTTAAACAAAAATAAATAAATAAAACAAAAAAAAAACAAAAATATTCTAAAATTATATCAAAAGAAATGACAAAATTTGAAAAAAAAACACATAATTTAAAGAAAAAAACAAAAATTAACAAAAAAAAAAAAATATCAAAAACATTTTTTTTCTAAGTTATTAAAAAAATCCATATAATTAAAAAAAAAAAATTTAAATAGAAAATTTAAAAATAATTTAAATTACAAAATTAAAATTTAGATAAAAAAAAATACAAAAAAGAAAAAATTAAATTTAAAAATTTAAATTAAAAATAATAATAAGAAGAAGAAAATAAAAATAAAAATTTTAAAATTAACAAAAAAAAAAAAATTAAAAAAAAAAAAATTAAAATTGAAAAAGAAAATTAAAATAAAATAATTATAATAAAAAAAACTATCATTAAAAAACAAAAAAAAATGAAAAAAACCACGTGCAAATAATTAAAAAACAAATATCCATAAATTTGCTGTTTTTTTTTAAATGAAACAATTTATAAATTTTAAAAATGAAAAACCTAATAAACTAAAAGATTTAAAAAAAAAAATTTAATTAAATTAAAATTTAATAAATTTAATGAATAAATTTTAAATTTTAAAAAATAATTAATCTAAGATATTAAATTTAAAAACAAAGTTAAAAAAAAAAAAAACAAAACAAAAAAAATTAAAACAAATTAAATTTAAAATAAAAAATTTGAATTAAAAAAAAAATAATTTTAAATTTTTTGAATTTAAAAAAAAAAATAATAAAAATCAAATTAAAAAAAAATAAAAATAAAAAATAAATAAAAGAATTTTTTGATCGTGGTGGCACCGCCAGTCGGCCTCCCGCCTAGGCGGCGGCGAAGGCCGGCCGCTGGGCGAGCGGGGGGCTGCAGCCCCCCGCCCGCCCAGCGGCCAGCCTCTGCCGCCACCTGGGCGGGAGGCCAATTCCGGGAATCGCCCTCCCGCAGCGAGAGGCTGATTCCGGGAATCGCCCTCCCGCGGCGAGAGGCCGATTCTGGCAATTGCCCTGAGGCCGATTTCAAGAATCGCCCTCCCGCCGCGGGAGGTCGATTCTGGGAATCACCCTCCCACGTTGCGGGAGGGCAATTCACGGAATCGACCTCTCGCCGTGGGAGGGTGATTCCCGGAATTGCCCTTGGCGCGATTTCCAAAATCGGCCTCTCGCCACAGGAGGGCAATTCCCGGAATCGGCCTCCTGCCACGGGAGGGCGATTCTCAGAATCGACCTCTCGCCTAGCGGCCGGCCTCCGCCGTCACCTGGGCGGGAGGCCGATTCGCGGCGCCACCACAATCAAAAAATTCTTTTTAATTTTTAATTTTTTTTAATTTTTAATATATATATTTTTTTTAATTTTATTTTTTAAATTTTATTTTTTAATTCAAAAAATTTAAAATTATTTTTTTTTAATTTAATTTTTATATTTGAAATTTAATTTTTTTTAATTTTTTTTTAATTTTTTTTAATTCGTTTTTTTGGTTTAAAATTTCTTTTCTCTAAATTTTGTTAATAGTTTTTATTAAATTTTGTATTTTTTTTTTATTTAATTGATTCTTTTTTTTTAATTTTTTAATTTTTTTATTATTAAATTTTATGTTTAGTTTTTTCATTTAATTTTTTGAAATTTAATCAATTTGTATTTTTATTTATTTATTAATTTGAATTTAATATTTTTTTTAATTTTTTAATTTTTTTATTATTATTATTTTAATTACATAAAATTTTTATATTTTTTTTATTTCAATTAAAATTGTGTATTTAAAATTATATTTATTTTTTAAAGTTAAACTTAATATTTTGAAATTAATTTGTTTTTTATTTTATTTTTTATTTAATATTTTTTTATTTTATTTTATTTTCAATTTTAATTGATTTTTAAAGATTTTAACTTTTTATTTTAACAATGTTTTTTTTTTCTTTATATTTAAAAGTTAATTGTTTATTCATTTATTTATTAAATTTTAATATTTTTTTTAAATTTAATTTGTTATTTTAATATCAACATTTTTTTTAATTTAATAATATCTAATATATATATATTTAATTTAAGTTCATATATATATATATATATATATATATATATATAAATTTAATATATTTTTTAAAATCTATTTGTTTTTTTAATATATATTTCTTTAAATTTAATATTTTTTATTCTATTTTTCTTTCCATTTTTTTTAAATTAATTTTTCATTTTTTTATATGTTTTTTTTTTAATTTTTATTTTAAAGTTTTAAATTTATTAAAATTTAATACATTTCTTTAAAAAAAAATTTCAAAATTTAATAAACATTTTCTTTTTCTTTTTTAAATTTAATTTCTATATTTTATTTTTGATAATTTTCTTAAATTTTAGGTTTTTTTAATGTTTGAATTTTTTTTTTTTTTATTCCTATATATTTTTAAATTTTAAGCTTTAAAATGTTTTTATTTTTTAAATTTATTTTTTTTCTTAAATTTTAGATTTTTTTTAATGTTTGAATTTTAAAAATTAAAAAATGTTATTTCTATTTTTAAAAATGTCAAAAATATGAGATTTTTTTTTTTTTTGGTTATTCCAACGTCAACTGGTTTTGTTTTGAGAGTGTTTTTTCAATCCTTTTTCAAGAAACAATTTTTTTTTTAGCATAATTTTATAAAATGTTGAAATTTGACCTTCTAAAAAAACCAAGTGTGTTCTGGAATACACTTTTTTTGTTTTTGTGGTGTTTTTTCATGTTTTTTGAGTCTTTTTGGGCTAGAGTTCCCGTTTTGAGGTCAGGTTACCTATTTCATCGATAACAGTGTTGAAACCATATGTCGATTTTATTTAGAGTATTAATTTAGGAATTAATACTAGGATTAAATTATTTTTATGAAAGATAAAGAGTTTATGATTAGATGTTACAAATAATAATCTAAACATCATCCGTACATCCATAGATAACACCACTCCCCTACTATCATAATTATAAATATTGAGTATCTATTTGAGAATCATGATGTCCACCACTTTTTCATTAATTTTACCTAGTATTAATTTAGAGACTATTATATAAATTATGATGAGAGTTTTTTATTATTAACAATTTGTCACAATCACCTATACATCTAACCTAGCAAGAGTAACAATAATATATATATATATATATATATACCATTAAACATTTGTACACATAACTCGCATACTACCTAGAAACATTCCTACCACCACCGCTTTATATGAAATATACATAACATACAAACGTAGCTATATAAATCATAGAATTAAAATATCCCTAGGTAAAAACCATAAGCACCAATCATAAGCACGAATTTAATCATGCTATTAGTAGTAATCCCATTGACATGGTACGAATATATATAATCATGTGTACATTCGGCTCTAATGACATTGTCATAAACGTTATTGATTTGTTTATCCACCATGCGTATTGTTTCATTGCTTGGTTCATTGGTAAATTCGTGTGACACACCTATCGAGACTTATAATTAATTCACCGTAATCCGGTCATAACTTTCCATGTCACCTATGAGATATTTGCTCGCCATATGGCTCCGTCTCTCGCTCGTGGTACATGTGTCACGCATTAGTCTTTGGCGGTAGCAAGCAAATCCCGCCTCGTTCTCCGCATATATTGCGAGGGGAGATTAACGATTTAGGTTTCTATTCACCGCTCGTCTCACAAGCTCGGAGGCTCGGTGTTCTTCTCTTCCATGGCGCGTCGCTCACCTTAATTCCTTTCGGTCTGCATGGCAAAACAAATTTTCGGTTTCGGAGGTAACGTTACTATGAACACTTTAGATAACAAAATAGTGGTGTCTTATAAATGTACCTGCGTGTGTTTCTCGTGCATCCACTAAGTCTTATTGCTTCGCCCCCATGCTTAGGTATTCCACGAGCAGCTGGAGAATGGATTTGCGCAACGAATCTTGGTCTCCTCCGCAGTGAGGCCGCCCAACTCCACAGTACATTTAGCTCTCGCCTTCCAATTCTTCCATGCTTTACACGGTTTGAATCGAGAATCCGTTTAAAACCCTATAAGAACCGGTGTTTTCTCTCTTCGTCAGGGCTACGCGGGGTTTAATCCTCATTACTGTGTGCAAATTTCCGATTGCCAACCCTTCGGTTCTCTCACGAAATACTTCGCTCATTTGCTTTGTTTTCCCGGCGCTAAACATTTCGGTAGATTTCCCACGAGCTTTGTTTGTTGTGTAACTACGTGTATGAAAGACCGGGTTGTCTTTCTTCCTCTCGTGCGGGTTCTTCCGTTGAGCTCAACAATTAATACGGTCATCCTCCGTTTATATGAAGTACCCTTGAGCGCTCATGCTTGTTCGGAAATCATGGCGCATCTGTTCGCGCTATTGTACTAGATGTTTACGGCCTTTTCGTAGTCTAGGTTTCCTACGTTCGCTTCGGATAAGGAAAAGTCTGTATAATTCCGGAGGGTTTATATTTTTGCAATACACACAATGTATTAACATTTGGATTTTTTTGCCTTCATGGCGGATCGTTGATTTGTTCATGTCTCTATTTATCTCGTATTACAATAAGTTCTCGGTTTTAAATGTTGCTCGGGTTTTCGCTCAAAATTTTCTTTGGGTAATGTATATCATCGTGCACGTCAGTGAACTATGGCACGACTCTATTATCACAAGTACCTACCGTATTTTTTTGTTTCATAAGTGCGGCTATGCTTCTTAATGCGAATCTTTCCCTATAGCGTATTACTGTACTCGACGATTTGAAATAGGTCTCGTTATCTTTCATGATCGAGCGTAAGTTGTGCATGCATCCGGAAAGAACGTTTTACTTGATTGTAATAGCTAGTGCTATTTTCTCAAATGTATTTGTAAGTAACTTGCCTTTGTGCTTCCACGTTTTACGGTAGCTTGTTCATAAGTTATACTTCTATTTTATTATTTGAATCACCTAACCCTAGGTGGCACCGGCCGCCGTAAACAAGGCCGTGTATAGTTTTCGTGGAAGGAGAACGGGAGCGAGTAGGGTTTCAATTCCCAACTCCGCTCTACAAGTTCGGGTGCTATATAACATGCACCTATCAAGATTTGATTATATATTGTTTAATAGCTCATGTAAACCTATTCTTCTCATTTTTACATGTCATAAGCAAGATAAATAGCCACGAGTTTTCTTTTTGTTTCTTATATATACGAGCACATAAGTTTACTAATGTTTCAGCGAGCATCGTTCTTTCTTTAAATGTAGCTTAATACGTAGATTAACCTCCATACTAACCCTAGTGTATTCTAGTGTCTTTGTTATTCACGTTTAACTTTCGTAAGCACTTTAAGCATATATATAAAAAGTATCTGCATATGGTTTTTCATAATTCCAGAATTAGCTATAATTTCCATTATGGGTCAGGGGTTATTTTTTACGAATGGTTATCCAATACTTTCCGTCACTCGTACTCAACTACACCACAATTAAATAATGCAATGGATATTAGTCGTAGACATTTTTCATCACATCCGGTAATGTAAATAAATATTTAACCGAGAATGTACTGTAAACATCTACTTCATATTTGATAGAGTAACCGTAACGATCCGTGATAAAATAACAGATAAACGGGATTTCCATACTACAACTTGAACAAATTCTAAATACTTATCCGGTAGGACAAGAATACCCTCCAACCGTGGTCCACCCAACCATCCAAGGGAGGCAATGACGTCCTCCGCTTGCCCCCTAGCTCTAGAATTCAGTCTGCACTACGGAAACAGTAGAAGTCCTGTTGTGGCCTCTGGACGGCCAATCCAGCCACACACAGATAATCTGAAGACAAGGTTGTAGAAGCTTTTTTCAACTTTCCATTTCCACAGCTCTAGAGAATCCTTCACCTTTTTCCTTTCAGAGGTAAAAACACAGAACCCCTAACCCTCCCCTGGGACTTCCTTTTATCCCTGGGGGTTAGGTAACTGTCCTCTAACTGTTCCCAAGTAACCAACTTCTATTCTTAGATACTTTTTACCAACAGTTTAAGAGATTCATTTCCTTTTACCAGCTCAGTAATAAAATAGTGTTTTCTTGTTGAGTTTCTTTTACCAAATAAAATAAACATATATTAAAAATAAATAACTTGTCTTTTAAGTAAATACAAACTAATGAGCTCTAAATGAGGCTGTCACATCTTCCTCCCCTGGAAGTAACACCGTCCTCGGTGTTTCAGTCCAGGTCTACAAAGAGCTCCGGGTATGCTTCCCGTACAAACTTTTCATCCTCCCAGGTAGCTTCGTCAGGTCCAAAGTGCCTCCATTGCACCTTCACCTGGGTAATTATTCTTTTTCGGAGTTCAATTTTCCTACGATCAAGTATGCGTAGCGGCTCTACCAGAAATTCTCCGTCCGGTTCTACTTGAAAAGTAGCAATAGGATTATCAATTAGTAACTTTAGATTTGTTTCAAACTTCAGTTAGGATTTTATTTCCTTACTTTCTTCCTACCTGAATGTTTTGCCATTGAATTACATGTTTTTCATCATGCACATATCACTTTAACAAAGATACATGGAATACATTGTGCACTTTAATGTGACTAGGCAAAGCTAGTCTATAGGCTACTGGTCCCACCCTTTCCAGAATTTGGAAGGGTCCGCAGTAACGAGGAGCTAACTTGGCGCAAGAAGTCCACCTTAAGGTACTTCTTTTAGGCTTAATCCTGACATACACATGGTCACCTACTCTGAATTCGCGATAAGACCTTTTCTTATCTGCAAAGACCTTCTGTCGGTCCTACGCGGCCTTCAAATTTTGACTTATTCTTTTTACCTCAGCTTCCAGCTCAGCCAACATTTCTGGTCCCAACATCCATTTCGTCTCCGGACTACTCCAGTTGATTGGTGTGCGACATTGTCACCCATATAATGCTTCAAAGGGGCTCATTTTTAGAGACTCCTGGTATCCGTTATTATATGCAAACTCCACTAAGTGCAGGTAATCTTCCCATTTAGTTGGCTGCCACATTACATACATGCGCAGCATATCCTCCAAAACTTGGTTTACTCGCTCTGTCTGCCCATCAGTTTGAGGGTGATAGGCAGTACTGAAGTGTATTTGAGTACCCAAACCCGAGAACAGGGTTTTCCAAAATGCGGAGGTAAACTTAACATCCCAATCCGAAATCACAGTCTTAGGTATACCATGCAACTTAAAGATTTCCCTCATAAATATGTCTGCAATCTGCACGGTTTTGTAAGTGGACTGTACAGGTATGAAGTGGGCAGATTTACTTAATCTGTCCACCACTACCATGATTGAATCATTTTGCTTCCTTGTTCGAGGTAAGCCTGTGATGAAATCTAAAGAGATCACTTCCCACTTCCATTCAGGAATAGGTATGGGCTGCAATAGCCCCGCGGGATGACGATGCTCCACTTTAACCTGCTGGCACACTAAACACTTACTCAGATATTCTGCAATTTCTCTGCGCATACGGGGCCAATAAAATATCTTTCTAATTGCCGTAAGCATCTTTTGATAACCAGGATGTCCAGCGTAGTTACTGCGATGGTACTCATCCATGATTAACCCCTTGAGACTTGCACGATTAGGAATATAGACCCTTGCGCGAAACATCAACATTTGTTCCTCATTACTTCCATACTCGGATGACTTTCCTTGCTTCAGATCTTCTTCCATCTGTCTCCATAGAAACTGATATTCTGGGTCCTTTCGGGCATCTTCCTTTATTTGTTCTGATAGCTGGCTCATAGGTTGGCTATAATAGATTTCATAGATCCCATGTAACTTCCTACTCAAGGCATCTACAACTCGGTTTTCTTTCCCTTTGACGTGTTGTATGTCCATGTCAAATTCGCTCAAAAAGGCGTTCCACCTTGCTTGCCTGGAGTTTAAATCCGCCTGCTTGAAGTAGTTAGTTAAACTGCTGTGGTTTGTTTTGAGTATGAATCTTTTGCCCAGTAGGTAATGCCTCCACACTCGGAGAGCATGCACTACCACGGTGAGTTCTAGATCATAGGCAGAGTACTTTTGTTCATGCTCTCTCAATTTCCTGGACTCATAGGCTATTACCTTGCCTTCCTGTGTTAGCACTGCGCCTACTCCCTCCTTACTGGCATTAGTACACACCATATAATCTTTACTGGGATCAGCAACTTTCAGCACAGGTGCTGTGGTTAAAAGTTGCTTCAGCTTCTCAAAGCTGTTCTGACATTCATTCGTCCACTTGAAAGATCTACCTTTCTTTTGTAAGGATGTAATAGGATAGGCAATCTTAGAAAACCCTTCGATGAACTGCCTGTAATATCCTGCCAAACCCATGAATGATCTGATATCTGCCACATTCTGTGGTACTCGCCATTCCATGATGGTTCTAATCTTTTCGGGGTCCACCGCTATTCCTTCAACTGTCACAACATGACCCAAATACTGGATTTCTGTTTTGAAGAAATCGCACTTGCTGAATTTAGCATACAGCTGGTGTTTCCTTAAAATTTCTAATACTATCCTTAGATGCTCCTTATGTTCCTCCTCGCTCTTGGAGTAGATCAAAATGTATTCTATGAAGACAAATACAAAATGATCTAAATACTGATGAAAAATGCCATTCATCAACCTCATAAAGGTTGCTGGCGCATTTGTCAACCCAAATGGTAATACTACAAACTCATAATGTCCATATCTGGTGCGGAATGCTGTCTTGCAAACATCCTCATCCCTAATTCGAATTTGGAGATATCCAGACCGCAAATCTATTTTAGAGAACACTTTGGCACCTCTCACCTAATCGAATAAATCATCGATTCTGGGTAGAGGATATCTATTCTTAACTGTCAGCTTGTTGAGTTGCCGGTAGTCCATACACATGCGTAAAGTTCCATCCTTCTTTTTAACAAAGAGGACGGGTGCTCCCCAAGGTGACACGCTTGGGCGAATATATCCTTTATCTAACAATTTCTGTAACTGCATCTTTAACTCTGTTAATTCTGGTACACTCATTCTGTAAGGTGCTCTTGACACAGGAGAGGCTCCGGGTAGTAGTTCAATAGTGAAATCAATGTCTCTTTTTGGTGGCAATCCTGGAATGTTTTCTGGAAACACATCTAGAAATTCCTGTACCACAGGGATATCTTTTATGTCTGCTGCTTTTTCGTTAGATTCAGTATACCCTACTTGAATTGCATACAGCTGACATCCCTTACGGATACACTTACTCATCTGAGATGCTGTTATGGGGCGCAATTTCGCAGGCTTTTTAATTCCTCTAATTTCCTTACGAGTACCATCCTGAGCTCTATAATAGATTTCCTTCTCCTTACAATCTACTAAGGTCCAGTGTTTCTCAAACCAGTCCATTCCTAGTAATACATCATACGATCCCAGTGGTAAAATATTTAAATCTACCTGCAGCTGCTGTTTTGCAACTTCCAAAATGCAGTTTGCAATTTTAGCAGTCACCTTGCGTTTAGCCCCGGTGGCTAGTTGAACTAACCATGGGTTTTTAAATTTCTGTTCTTTTAGATCGCACAGTTCCACTAGTTTAGGACTTACATAACTTAAACTAGCTCCAGGGTCTATTAAAATCGAAACAGGTTTAGATAACATAGTACCTTCCAGTTCAATCATTGTGGGCTGGAAGTCAGCCTGTCGATCCTCCAAGGCTGTGTTTATACGTGGTATATTTCGCCCCACATCCCCCACTGTCGATGCCTCCTACAAGTTTGCCACATTTTCATTCCTTTTTCGCTGGGGACAGTTCTTGTAATAGTGTGCTTCCCCACAGCCCCAACACTGTAAGGGGGGTTTTGAATTCTGTCCTTGTTCTGGTTTGCTTGATGCTTCAGTGGGTCTTTCTTCAGCTGGCCATTTGATTCTTTTATGGTTTCTGTTAAACTGCTTGCTGCCAGCGTTCCTTCCTGTCCCTTTAAAGTGGCTGCTTTTGCTGCTTTTAAAATTAGATGAATTATTTTGATTCTTCTTGGGCTGCCATCCCTTTCCACCATCCCCCTTGATCTTATACTGCTGGTAACACATGCGTGATTTCCGGACAGCTTCATCCATCGTTTGGGGGTTAACAAACTCTATTCTTTCCCTCATAGGGGCAGGCAGACTACTCAGAAATCTCTGTACCTTGGCCTTTTCTTCTCTGAGGTAAGGTACATAGCGTAGCAGGGATGTAAATTTCGTAACATACTCATCCATGGTCATTTGGCCCAGCCTAAGATCATGGAATTCTTTGGCTTTATCATCGTAAAATCTCTCTGTCAGATATTTGTCTTTGAAGTACTGCTGGAACAATTCCCATGTAATGTCTCGCTCATCAATGCTGCGAACATTCTTTACCTCCTCCCACCACAGGGTGGCTTTCTCTCGCAGCTGGTATATAGCCAGCCTAGCCTTCAGATTGCTGTTGTACTCATATACCTGGAAATATTTATTGATGTTAATTAACCATGCTTCAGCTGCCTCTTCTGCCTCACCATCAATCATCGGTGGCTTGATCTTACGAAACTCCCCCTGGAGTTCATTTCTCTGCCTCTTATGATCCTGCTGATCGAATGGATTTCCCGATTCTGCCTCGTTATAATTGTGGTTTTTGCTCTTGTGAGAAAAACTCTTTTCTGTCTTTCCGGTGGTGTTGTTTCTAGTTTGCTGGTCTTCTGATTCGGTTGATAACTCTCTTTCTGCACTAGGCTGCCACGTTTCCTGATTCTGTTTATCAGATATGCTCTTCAAGATCCTTTCCTGGTCTAGAAGTAACCTTTCATTGTCCTTTCCGACTCTTACCATCTCCTCTAGTAACTGATGTATCGTGTTTAACAGAGAGGCGGTTTGCTGCTGCTGTTCTTCCAGCATCTTACTAGTCTTTTGGTGCTGTTCCACAGTTAGTTGAACCCACATTTCCGGATTCATAACTGTTGGACCTTGAGTCTCGTTCGGTTGTGACTGAGATGCCATGCCTTCCCTCAAGTCTTTTATCTCTTCTCAGTGCACTAATACACACACAGCTTTGTTAGTAGACCCTTAGGTTGCCAGTGTAGTAACTGGCTCTGATACCACTCAATCACCTATACATCTAACCTAGCAAGAGTAACAATAATATTTCTTTTTTTTATTTTTACCATTAACCATTTGTACACATAACCTGCATACTACCGAAACATTCCTACCACCACCTGCTATATGAAATATACATAACATACAAACGTGGCTATATAAATCATAGAATAAAAATATCGCTAGGTAAAAACCATAAGCACCAACCATAAGCACGAATTTAATCATGCTACAGTGTAATCCATTGACATGGTACGAATATATATAATCCTGTGTACATTCAGCTCTAATGACATTGTCATAAACGTTATTGATTTGTTTATCCACCATGCGTATTGTTTCCTTGCTTGGTTCATTGGTAAATTCGTGTGACACACCTGTCGAGACTAATAATTAATTCACCGTAATCCGGTCATAACTTTCCATGTCACCTATGAGATATTTGCTCCGCCATATGGCTCCGTCTCTGCCTGGATGGTACATGTGTCACGCGTTAGTCTTTTGGCGGTAGCAAGCAAATCCCGCCTCGTTCTCCGCATAGATTGCGAGGGGAGATTAACGATTTGGGGTTTCTATTCACCGCCTGTCTCACAAGCTCGGAGGCTCTGGTGTTCTTCTCTTCCATGGCACGCCGCTCACCTTAATTCCTTCCGGTCTGCATGGCAGAACAGCTGGTTTCGGAGGTAACGTTACTATGAACACTTCAGATAACAAACAGTGGTGTCTTATAAATGTACCTACAGGTTTCTCAGTGCATCCACTAAGTCTTATTGCTTCGCCCCTGTGCTTAGGTATTCCACGAGCCAGTGGAGAATGGATTTGCAGAACGAATCTTGGCTCTCCAGAGTGAGGCCGCCCAACTCCACAGGTACATTTAGCTTCGGCCTTCCAATTCTTCCATGCTTTACACAGTTGAATCGAGAATCCGTTTAAAACCCTATAAGAACTGGTGTTTTCTCTCTGCTCAGGCTACGCGGGGTTTAATCCTCATTACAGGTACAAATTCTGATTGCCAACCCTTCGGTTCTCTACGAAATACTTCCGCTCATTTGCTTTGTTTTCCGGCGCTAAACATTTCAGAGATTTCCTGACAGTTTGTTTGTTGTGTAACTACAGGTATGAAGACCGGGTTGTCTTTCTTCCTCTGTGCGGGTTCTTCCGTTGAGCTCAACAGTTAATACGGTCATCCTCCGTTTATACAGGTACCTTGGCGCTCATGCTTGTTCAGAATCATGGCGCATCTGTTGAGTTATTGTACTAGATGTTTACGGCCTTTTCCTAGTCTAGGTTTCCTACGTTCGCTTCAGATAAGGAAAGTCTGTATAATTCCAGAGGGTTTATATTTTGCAATACACACAATGTATTAACATTTGGATTTTCCGCCTTCATGGCCAGACTGTTGATTTGTTCCTGTCTCTATTTATCTCGTATTACAATAAGTTCTGGTTTAAATGTTGCTCTGGGTTTTCAGTTCAAAATTTCCTTTGGGTAATGTATATACTGTGCACGTCGGTGAACTATGGCACAGCTCTATTATCACAAGTACCTACTGTATTTTTTTGTTTCATAAGTGCGGCTATGCTTCTTAATGCGAATCTTTCCTATAGCGTATTACTGTACTCGGCCAGATTTGAAATAGGTCGGTTATCTTTCATGATCAGGCGTAAGTTGTGCATGCATCCGGAAAGAACGTTTTACTTGATTGTAATAGCAGTGCTATTTTCTCAAATGTATTTGTAAGTAACTTGCCTTTGTGCTTCCACGTTTTCTGGTAACTGTTCATAAGTTATACTTCTATTTTATTATTTGAATCACCTAACCCTAGGTGGCACCGGCCGCCGTAAACAAGGCCGTGTATAGTTTTCAGGAAGGAGAACGGGAGCGAGTAGGGTTTCAATTCCCAACTCCGCTCTACAAGCTCAGTGCTATAACATGCACCTATCAAGATTTGATTATATATTGTTTAATACCTCATGTAAACCTATTCTTCTCATTTTTTTGTCGCAAGCAAGATAAATAGCCACAGTTTTCTTTTGTTTCTTATATATACAGCACATAAGTTTACTAATGTTTAAGCGAGCCTGTTCTTTCTTTAAATGTAGCTTAATACGTAGATTAACCTCCATACTAACCCTAGTGTATTCTAGTGTCTCTGTTATTCTGCTAACTTTCGTAAGAACTTTAAGCATATATATAAAAAGTATCTGCTACAGTTTTCATAATTCCAAAATTAGCTATAATTTCCACTATGGGTCTGGGGGTTATTTTTACGAATGGTTATCCAATATTTTCCGTCACTATACTCAACTACACCACAATTAAATAATGTAACAGATATTAGCTGTAGACATTTTCATCACATCTGGTAATGTAAATAAATATTTAAGCGAGAATGTACTGTAAACATCTACTTCATATTTGATAGAGTAACCAGATAACAGTACTTCACAATTGATAAAATAACCAGATAAACAGTGATTTCCATACTACAACTTGAACAAATTCTAAATACTTATCTGGTAGGACAAGAATACCCTCCAACTGTGGTCCACCCAACCATCAAGGGAGGCAATGACGTCCTCCGCTTGCCCCCTAGCTCTAGAATTCAGTCTGCACTACAGAAACAGTAGAAGTCCTGTTGTGGCCTCTGGACGGCCAATCCAGCCACACACAGATAATCTGAAGACAAGGTTGCAGAAGCTTTTCTCAACTGTTCATTTCCACAGCTCTAGAGAATCCTTCACCTTTTTCCTTTCAGAGGTAAAAACACAGAACCCCTAACCCTCCCCTGGGACTTCCTTTTATCCCTGGGGGTTAGGTAACTGTCCTCTAACTGTTCCCAAGTAACCAACTTCTATTCTTAGATACTTTTTACCAACAGTTTAAGAGATTCATTTCCTTTTACCAGCTCAGTAATAAAATAGTGTTTTCTTGTTGAGTTTCTTTTACCAAATAAAATAAACATATATTAAAAATAAATAACTTGTCTTTTAACTAAATCCAAACTAATGAGCTCTAAGGGAGGCTGTCACACAATTTATAAAGTGACAATGCTAATTAATTTTAGTTTAAATTATTTATTATAATATTGAAAATATTTAATAAGATTGGAATTAAACCTTTTTAAATATTTAATTAATTTAAAATAAACAAAACTTTACAATAATATTAACTCATGCGGTTTATCAGCACAGACTAATCTCGTATAGATTACATAAAACCATTCTACCGAAAACTATAATTCACATTTTTGAAAATGACAAGATATCTTTTATATCATATCTCAAATCGAAGCAATGTCTTCTTCAATGTCCTCATTTGACCATAAACTTCACCTCGCTTTCCTTCTTGGGAAGTATTCACCTTCCTTTTCCCGGTTGTTGTCCTATTTTGGAAAATGATAACAGTTGTATTGCATGTACTCCGAGAGTGATTTCATTTTCTCTATTCATGGATTATATTTTATTTGATTTTCTTTTACGCTGATCGTTTTTTGCTATATACTGCTCGTTGTATTTAAATTTTATGATCGCGGTGATATTATTTTTCGAGAGAAGAAAAAGAAATTTCAGAGGCTGCCCCTGCTGCGCTCCCTTCATTCACTATCAACAGCACTCACTTGATGGTACTCGGAAGAGCTTCCACCTTGCTCTTATCGTTTCTCTGGTAAAGTACTTCCACGAAAAACATAATTATATTTTCAAGTGAGGGTGGATGCTAATCGTGAGCTACAATTCTGCACCACTATGTCTTATACATGTCGAAGTTTTACTCAATCGTATACCATCTTAATCACAATATGGCTCGGTTAGATCGATTTTTCTTTTATCCAAAAACCATTTAAATTTTACTCAATGTTCCACAATTATTATCACAATATTACTTAGCTAAACATATTATACTTTCATACAATATCTAACAAACTTACGGATGCTCTACTTACTTTGAACTAATGGCAAACTTACGGATGCCCTACTTACTTTGAACTAATGGCATTTAATTGCACTGATCAGTAATATTATTGGGCTAAATAGATTACTTTTCCATCTAATATCTACCAAACTCATAATAATATAAACCTTTTCCATCTAATATCCACCCACCTCATAGCAATATAAACCCACTCCCAAAAAAACTACCCAACTCATAATAATATAAACCCATTTAAAAAAAGGCATTGTCTACCAACTCAACTCTCAAAAATTAAAAAAGAATTCAAAAAAATTAGATTGGTGTAGTGTTTGAATAGTATTTTTTTTAATGGTGGATATAGATTCTGGGCTATCAATATCAAAATCAGGTAGACACCAAAAATCCTAAAATTTAACTAAAATCTAAATTTTTAAATTTTTATGGTACCAAAATTTCTAGATTATTTTGTGAGTTTTTTAAATTACGATCCCAAAAACTAGTTGAACTAAAATAAAGATATGGATTCCACTTAGATGGTCAAAATTCCCTTCAATCTGTCAAAATAGAATTTCCATTATTTTCTAACAAAATTGACATAACTTACGTAACCACTCCCTTGAATGAACCTTGGAACTTGTGGGAACTTAATCCCACACAGCCATCGGATCACAGCACCAACTTCCCTTACTATACACCGACAAACTAAATATGGTTAGCTGCAATTACAAAACTCACGCATCACACTCTACCTATTTTGAACTTATTAGCTGCATTAACGGGAGAAGAATCAATTATTTGTTTTCGTTACCTACTCGATCTCGAAAATCTGAACTACATCGACATATGGGGAAATTAGTAATCTGCGTTCGTTATCGATGCGATCACGCAAATCTTAATACGTCGACACATACGTCGGAATTCGTTTCCGTGCCCCACGATCTGTCACTTGTCATTAACAGTAAATTTCTTTACAGTGTACGTTGCATGGACCACTAAAAATACACTTTACAGTGTACTTTGCATGGACTGGAGATGGACCACTAAAAATACACGTTAAAGGTTTGGCCACATCATTCTGTTAAACCAGACAGCTAGTTCGTGCCTGCACAATCTGACACATCCGTCTCTTCCACAGTAACGATAAACTTCTCTCTGCATATCTGCGGTTGTGGCACATGGTTATCTTAAACCATCTACCAACAGAGCTTTGTCGTCCACTTGCATGCTGGATTGAACCTATCTCCATCCCCTGAGTGAAGGTGAAGACAGACAATTAAGATTGTGCTACGATTTGCCTTCTCATTTAGGCTATCAATAATTCTCATTCTCGCCCACCAACAGATCTTTGTCCTCCATTTGCATGCATGATGGAGTGAACCTATCTCCATCACCTGAGTTAAGACATACAATTAAGATTGTCCTACACCATCTAGCTGTAAGGGAATTGCAAGTTATATATGCCCTGTGATTTAAGCCATTGTAAGTGTAATATTGATTAATAATTATAAATTATTAAACTATTAAAGCGCTAAACTATAATTTTCATTAATCATCATTTTTAAGTTAAAAATATTTTAAAACATTTTATTTTAAATAATCATTATTTTTAAGTTAAAAATATTTTATTCCAAGTTTTAAAATATGTTTAAGGTGAAATTATATTATTTTTTTATTACTTATAAATTTTTAAGATGTTATACTTGAAATCCATATTTTATATTATGTTTTATTTTTTAATAAAAAATAGATATAATAATTTGTAACTTGAAAATGTAAGTCGTGAAATTTTTTTTATGAAAAATAAAAACATTCAAACATTTTCTAAAACCTTATTAGTAATTTACAATACAATATAAATAAATAAAAACATTCAAACATTTTCTAAAACCTTATTAGTAATTTACAATACAATATAAATAAAATAAAAAATAATTGTAATTTTATATATTAGTTATCTTTAAATTAATTAAAATATATATATATATATATATATATATATATATATAACAGAAAAAAAAAAATATATATATATATATATATATATATATATAATTTTATTGCATTTATAAAAGTAATAAAAGTATAGTTAACTTATATTTGTTTTAATAATTCTCATAATAAATTAGTATAAGAATTTTATACTTACATATATATATCTCTACATTTGGATGACAACTAATATATATATATATATATATAAGACTCCAATTGAACATAGAAAAATAAAATTTACATATCATATTATATGTGATGGATAATGCATTTATTCATAATTTTGTAATGCCAATTTATTTGACTCTAAGAAATAGGAGAAATTTTGATTCAACCATTGATTTTTTGTAACCACTGTCTTAAGCTGTGACAAATGGTTAGACTATTAGTTAAGGACTAATTATGACTGCTGTTTTATTTTAATTTAAAAAAATATTTAAACAAATTAAATTTTGAATTTTGAATAAAAGATTTAATTTGTGAAATTTACTTCATGAGTAAAAAGGTTGATGGTAAAAGTAAATCTGGAGTCAGTTGAACAGAAAAACAATTTTCTACAGTTACCCAAAGAAACTCTGGAATAAATAGGGAATTCCAAAGAGAGTTAGGGGTTCTGTGAGAAAGAAGGGAACTCTGTTATACTGGAAAAGATTTTCTTTTCAGGACAGACTGATTTCTGGGTTGGAGATTGGACCGGATTGTCCCGGGTTCTCCCCAGTATTGTTGTTTTTCCACTGGAGTGGGAGAGTGGGACCGGATTGTCCCAGATTTCTCCTCCAGGATTTTGTGTTCAACAAGACCCAGGCTGGAAGCTCAGGGGAGAGTTGTGGGACGAATTTTCCCCAGCTCATGGAAGGGAGGGAATGAGTACCATCAGTTGGATTTGAACTCATATGAGTAAATGCAATTAGTTTTCTTCCGGTTTATGAAAGTAAATGCAATTAGTTTTCTTCCAGTTTATGAAAGTAAATGAATAGGCCTGTTGCAGAAGAGATTGCCTGTATTTAACTATTTTCTTTTTCTCCTGTGTATATGCAGAGGTAGCTATTGTTGTCTTTTTTCTTTCTTCTCTTCTTAAATTAGACACATTGGTAAATTTAACAGATGAAATCTAGGAAGTTGAATTCGGTGAAAGCAGGTGAAGAAAAATAATATAGATATGTAATGATGATGAAGATTAATCTATCATAACAGGTTATATGACAGTATGATAACAGTGGCTGTTAAGTATCGACCTAAAGTAATTCTCTTTCCTAGGACAATATAAGCTAACCATATTAATAAATGAGAAACTGGAAATATATAACCAGGAGGGCTGTTAATCTAAATGTCTGATTAAATCAGTCTTTTAGATAGGTCGCCCTCCTATCTATGATAAACTCGGATGAAACTGGTGGTCCGAACACCTGTAGTAACTTTTTCTCTTAAAAGAAAATAAACAAAGGAAAGAAAACAGGCTTGTAGTTAAATTAGGCCTTTGTGGAAAAATGTGATACGAACAACTAAGGAAATCTCTGTAGCAATTAAAATTTGAGAAACCCTTGTAAGCTTATTAGCATGCAACACTCTAATAAATAATTTAGGAAAAACATAACAAACAGAATTCTAGCAGGATTGCCATTTAAACTAGAGAAGCAGTGAAATGCCCATAAAACTTCATGACACAGCGCATACAGTCATTGAGAATATTGCGGCGGAGCAAAGTACAGATAAATTACAAATTCGAACTTATTATGCTGTATTGAGAACCAGAAAACAAGAAACAACCAATGAAGATAAATATAGTTAACACAGGCTGGCAATTACATAATTTTTGTATATTTACTAAACGATAAAAATAACCAGAATAGACAATTGCAAATCCCCAATCTGTTTGAGAAGTACTCAGTCTTATAACAACAAAAATAGGCACGACGGGTAATAACCCCGGCCACTCTGCTAATGAGAAAAATACAACAACATCTGGCACTGAAACCTTTAACCGAGAGGATTCTCGAAGAATAAATTAGCAGATAGCTGTACAACCCTAGGTTACAATCAGTATTAGACAAGAAGCGGTTTAAGACTGCGCAATAAGAGGGTACAGGTCCTTAAACCCTAGCCATTCCCAACAGCTAGTTCCAATAACGAACTGTACCGGCCAGGCAAGGAGTATGGAACTCAAGACTGTCAAAGACATGGTACCTGTTAGAAGAGTCGAGGGTTAAACTTCCTCCAAAACCAGAGCCCTTGATGAACCATGAAATCTTGACCAAAAGGAGGAAGGGGAGAGTAATACCTACGGCAGAACCCAAAGAATTTTGTTAGAAGAGTGCGTATTCAAAGCGGTTTAAAACTGTCTCTATAGCTAAACCAAAACCCAGAAGCAGGAGGGCCATACCTGTAGAATTCGAGACGCAGTAAAAAACCCAAGAACGTCCGTTGTCCTGCCAGCCATTGCATTAAGATTAACAAAGAAAGAAGAGACAGAGAAACAAAAACTGAGGATTGTCTTAGCTCTACACCTTCAGTGAAACCAGAGAGCAAAACAGAGGACAAATGACTATGTAAAACTTCCAGAAAACTTGAGCGAAGGGCCGAGTACCTGCCAACAGGGAGAGTTGCATTGGTTAGGCGCCATCTACCGATGGTCGCCATAGTTCTGCTATCGGAAGTCCAAACCCTAGCAGAGGCGTCCAGAGCCCCGCCGACGAGAGAAACAATGAAATGAAAAAATTCAGTTATTACCCAAGGTCAATAGAAACCCTAGAACGTCTCCACCGTAGGATTGACTCCCGTTCGACGATGTGGAGGAGACCACATGTAACGCGATGGGTTCAAGACTCCGTACCATCATCCAGTCGAATACCAAGGAAAATCATAGGTGCAATGAAGTGTTGAAAAAACCATATGATAAGAGCGCAAAGGTTCATAAGAATTATATTCACCATAATGCCAAAACCACAATGATAAATGGTACCGAGTACACATTATTAAGTGTAGAAAATAAATCCTGACAACAACAGAACTCAAACGTAAACCCAATCGTGATGATTTGGCGATGTGAGTACAAGTAGGCTATCAACATCCCAGCTGTCACATTGAAATCTATATTGACGATAATTATGGTATAGTTTTAAGTTGTATTGACTGTAAGCAAATTTTTTTTTATGATGAGTAAATGTATAGGTAATTGGTTGTTACAAGTGGTATCAGAGCGGCGTTACAACACTGGGACCCTATTGGGTCAACTGAAGTTAAAATTGTATGTACTCATGCACAATCAGATAATTAGATGGAAAGACAAATGAAGCAGACACCTTCACAACCGCCACAGCGAAATGTCGGAGAGATGCAGCCTCCACCAGAGAGGAACCCTGAAATGTGGGTTCAGTTGGGGATAGAATAGCACCAACAGTCTAACAGATTGATTGAGGAATAGCAGCATCAGACTCGTATTTTGTTACATACAGTACAACAGTTGCAGGAAGAAATGGAGAGAGTACGTAGGGAAAATGCAAGGATGATGCAGGATCAGGAGAGGATCTTAAAAAGCCTCTCCGATAAACAAAATCAAAGGAATGAAAATCCCAGTGCAGGCAGAGAATTCCAAGAAGGGATCGAAGAGCAAAAAGATGAACAAGATATAGGTCGGAAAGAAAGAAGTATATCACAGCGAAGTAATCCCAATATGAATTTTAATGAGGCTGAATCTGAAAATGAAACCGAATAGAAGGCAAGTAAAAGGCAGAAGGTGGAATTACATGGAGAATTCAGAAAGATAAAGCCACCTACATTCGATGGAGACAAAGAAGAAGTAGCAGAAGCCTGGTTAATTAATATGAACAAGTACTTCTAGGTGTATGATTATGATAGTGGTATTAAAGCACGGTTAGCCATTTACTAGCTAAAAGACAAAGCCACCTTATGGTGGGAAGAGGTGAAAAACGTGCGGGGAATAGAGGATCAGGATGTGACATGGGACAAGTTTCAAAAATACTTCAAAGATAAGTACTTAACTGAATGTTTTTATGATGAGAAGGCTCGAGAATTCCATGATTTGAGACTAGGAAAATTGACCATGGATGAGTTCATCACCAAATTTACATCGTTATTGCGCTATGTACCCTACTTAAGGGATGAGAAAGCCAAGGTCCAAAGATTTCTGAGCAGTTTACCCACCCATATGAAGGAGCGCATCGAGTTTGTAAATCCTAAGACAATGGATGAGGCCATTAGGAAGGAGAGACTATGTTATCAGCAAGCAAAGACCAAGATAGACCAAGGAAAACGGTGGCAAACAAGGAAAGATAACAGAAAAAGTGCTGGTTCCAAAAAAGGAAAAACCAGTAACTTCAGAAATACTGCCAGAAAATCAATCAATAAGCAATTCGGTAGGAACCATCAGCGGATTAGATGGCCTGGGGAAGACAAAACGGTGGAAGCTTCAAGTAAACCTGAGCAGCCACAAAATCAGAGGCCACCTCTGCAGTGTTGGGGCTGCAGGGCAGTGCACTACTATCGAGATTGCCCACAGCGGGGTAAAACTGAAACAGTAAACAATTTGCAAGAAGCTTCTACCATGGGAGATGTTGCTCGAAGTATACCCAGAATTAACGCAACATTGGAAGACTGGCAAGCTTATTTTCAGCCTACCATGATAGAACTGGAAGGTAAATTGCTATCCCAAACTGTTTCTATTTTGATAGATCTGGTAGCAAGTCTAAGTTATATAAGTCCTAAATTAGTAGAAGACTGTAAATTTCCAAGTCAAAAATTTAAAAAGACCTGGCTGGTCCAGTTAGCTACAGGAGCTAAAAGAAGAGTTAGTGCCAAAATACCGGATTGTGCACTGCAAATCGGCGGATAGCAGTTAGTAGTGGATTTAAATATTCTGCCTTTGGGATCCTATGATGTATTTTTGGGTATGGATTGGTTGGAGAAGCATTGGACTCTTATAGATTGTAAGGAAAAGATAGTTTATTACAGATATCATAATGGTATTCGCCAAGAGATTCAAGGCGTAAAGAAGCCTGTACATCTACGCCCAATTATAGCTTCCCAAATGGGAAAATGTATGAGAAAGGGGTGCCAACTGTACGCTATACAAGTTGGACTATCTGAGTCTAAGGACAAAGCCGCCTTGTTGGAAAAAATACTTGTGGTACAGGAATTCAAGGATATATTTCCTGAAGAAATACCAGGATTACCCCCTAAAAGAGAAGTTGATTTTACAATAGAACTGCTGCCAGGAGCTTCGCCAGTTTCACGAACTCCTTATCGAATGACTGTGCCAGAACTGACAGAGCTGAAAATGCAGCTTCAGGAATTATTGGATAAGGGGTACATACGACCCAGTGTGTCACCCTAGGGAGCACTTGTACTGTTTGTTAGAAAGAAGGATGGAACCATGCACATGTGCATGGATTACCGACAGTTAAATAAGCTGACAGTTAAGAAAAGGTACCCCCTACCCCGTATTGATGACCTGTTTGACCAGGTAAGGGGAGCTACTGTGTTCTCCAAGATTGATTTGCGATCCGGTTATCACCAGATCAGAATTAAGGATGAAGATATACATAAAACTTCCTTTCGCACGAGATATGGCCACTATGAATTCGTGGTATTACTTTTTGGATTAACTAATGCTCCAGCCACTTTTATGAGGCTGATGCATAGTATTTTCCACCCTTATTTGGACAAATTTGTGTTAATCTTCATTGATGACATACTGGTTTATTCTAAGAATGCAGAAGAACATAAAGAGCACTTGCGAATGGTACTGGAGATGCTAAGGAAGCACCAAATGTATGAAAATTTCAGTAAATGTGACTTCTTCAAAGAAGACATACAATATCTTGGACATGTAATATCTGAAAAGGGTATAGCAGTAGACCCGGAGAAAATCAAAACTATCATGGAATGGAAGGTGCCACAGAATGTGGCAGATATATGATCTTTTATGGGTCTCGCTGGCCATTACCGGCGATTTATCAAAGGATTTTCAAAGATAGCCTTTCCCATTACCTCCTTGCAAAAGAAAGGGAAAATTTTTAAGTGGACAAAAGAATGTCAGGATAGTTTTGAAAGATTGAAGTAGTTGCTAACAACAGCACCTGTGTTGAGTGTAGCAGATCCGAATAAGGAATTCGAGGTTTGTACGAATGCATGCAAGGAAGGTGTTGGAGCTGTACTATCACAAGAAGGGAGGGTAATTGCCTATGAATCTCGCAAGCTAAAAGATCATGAGCAACGATATTCAGCTTATGATTTAGAGCTGACTGCAGTTGTGCACGCTCTTCGAGTATGGAGACATTACCTACTGGGAAAGAGATTCATATTGAAGACTGATCATAGTAGTCTAACTAGCTATTTTAAACAAGTTGACTTAAACTCCCGACAAGCAAGATGGAATGCTTTTATGAGTGAGTTTGATATAGATCTACAGCACGTAAAAGGAAAGGAGAACAAGGTTACGGATGCATTGAGCAGAAAACTGCATAATATTTATGGGTTATATGTTAACCAAATTGAAACCAGATTCCTATAACAAATCAGAGAAGAAGAAGATAACGATCCTGAGTATAAATATTTGTGGCAGCAAACACAAGAATCTGGAGGAAAAGGTGGACAAGGAGAATATGAAATTAACCAGGACGGGTTGCTGATTTTCAAGAAGAAGATAGTCATTCCAAACAGAGTGGAATTAAAAACTATGATATTGGATGAATATCATAGAAGCAATTATGCGGGACACCCAAGATACCAAAAGATGCTGACAGCTATAAGAAAGGACTACTGTTGGCCAGGCATGAGGAAGGACATAGCAAACTATCTAAACAAGTGTTTAGAATGCCAGCAAGTGAAAGTAGAGCATCGACATCCAGCTAGATTAATGCAACCTATACCTATTCCTGAATGGAAATGGGAGGTGATATCATTGGACTTTATCACCGGATTACCAAAATCAAAACGAGGTAATGATTCCATAATGGTAGTTGTGGATAGAATAAGTAAGTCGACACATTTCACACCTGTCCAATCCACCTATAAGACAGTACAGATAGCAGATTTATTTATGCGTGAGATCTTCAGACTGCATGGCATTCCTAAGACCGTTATCTCGGACGGAGATGTAAAATTCACATCAGCTTTTTGGAAGACACTGTTTACAGGGTTAGGAACTCAAGTACATTTTAGTACTGCATACCACCCGCAAACAGACGGTCAGACCGAGCGAGTAAAACAAGTACTGGAAGACATGCTGAGAATGTATGTCATGCAGCAACCAGTTAAATGGGAGGAGTATCTACACTTGATAGAGTTCGCCTACAACAATGGTTACCAAGAATCATTAAAGATGAGTCCGTTTGAGGCGCTATATCGGCGGCAGTGCAGAACTCCCATCAATTGGAGCAGCCCCGAGAATAGACTCATGCTAGGACCAGACATGCTAGCAGAAATGGAAGCAGAGGTGAAGAAAATTCGACAGAATTTGAAGGTAGCACAGGACAGGCAGAAAGTGTATGCGGATAAAAAGAGGTCATATCGTGAATATGAAGTTGGAGATCACATATATGTCAGGATTAAACCAAAAAGGAGCACATTAAGATGGGCATCTTGTGCAAAGTTAGCGCCCCGGTTTTGTGGTCCTTTCCAGATACTGGAAAGAGTAGGACCGATAGCGTATCGTTTAGCTCTCCCTAGTCATATCCGGGTGCACAATGTCTTCCATGTATCGTTATTAAAACGATACATTCATGATCCCAGACATATAATTCATTGGCAAAATATTCAGGTAGTAGGTGAGCCTGATGGTTAAAATAATAACATGATGTTATAGACTTATATAATTAACATAAGTCTTTTGTGTGCAGGTAGAACCAGACGGAGAATTTTTGGTCGAGCCTCACAGTATAATCGACCAAAGGGAAATCATGCTCCGGAAATGAGCCATCGCCCAGGTTAAAGTGCAATGGAAGCACTTTGGACCAGAGGAGGCCACCTGGGAGGACAAGAGTTTTGTCCGGGAATCCTATCCTGAGCTTTTTGCTGATTTAAAGTAAGAACACCAGGGATGGTGTTCACTTCCAGAGGGGGAAAACTGTAACCACTGTCTTAAGCTGTGACAAATGGTTAGACTATTAGTTAAGGACTAATTATGACTGCTGTTTTATTTTAATTAAAAAAAAATATTTGAACAAATTAAATTTTGATTTTTGAATAAAAGATTTCATTGGTGAAATTTACTTCATGAGTAAAAAGGTTGATGGTAAAAGTAAATCTGGAGTCAGTTGAACAGAAAAACATTTTTGTACAGTTACCCAAAGAAACTCTGGAATAAATAGGGAATTCCAAAGAGAGTTAGGGGTTCTGTGAGAAAGAAGGGAACTCTGTTATACTGGAAAAGATTTTCTTTTCAGGAAAGACTGATTTATGGGTTGGAGATTGGACCGGATTGTCCCGAGTTCTCCCGAGTATTGCTCTTTTTCCACTGGAGTTGGAGAGTGGGACCGGATTGTCCCAAATTTCTCCTCCAGGATTTTGTGTTCAACAAGACCCAGGCTGGAAGCTCGGGGGAGAGTTGTGGGACGAATTTGCCCCAGCTCGTGGAAGGGAGGCAACGAGTACCATCAGTTGGATTTGAACTCAGATGAGTAAATGCAATTAGTTTTCTTCCAGTTTATGAAAGTAAATGCAATTAGTTTTCTTCCGGTTTATGAAAGTAAATGAATAGGCCTATTGCAGAAGAGATTGCCTGTATTTAACTATTTTCTTTTTCTCCTGTGTATATGCAGAGGTAGCTACTGTTGTCTTTTTTCTTTCTTCTCTTCTTAAATTAGACACATTGGTAAATTTAACAGATGAAATCTAGGAAGTTGAATTCGGTGAAAGTAGGTGAAGAAAAATCATATACATATGTAATGATGATGAAGATTAATCTATCATAACAGGTTATAGGACAGTATGATAACAGTGGCTGTTAAGTATCGACCTGAAGTAATTCTCTTTCCTAGGACCACAGAAGCTAACCATATTAATAAATGAGAAACTGGAAATATTTAACCAGGAGGGATGTTAATCTAAATGTCTGATTAACTCAGTCTTTTAGATAGTTCGCCCTCCTATCTATGATAAACTCAGACGAAACTGGTGGTCCGGACACCTGTAGTAACTTTTTCTCTTAAAAGAAAATAAACAAAGGAAAGAAAACAGGCTTGTAGTTAAATTAGTCCTTCGTGGAAAAATGTGATGCGAACAACTGAGGAAATCTCTGTAGCAATTAAAATTTGAGAAACCCTTGTAAGCTTATTAGCATGCAACACTCTAATAGATAATTTAGGAAAAACATAACAAATAGAATTCTGGCAGGATTGCCATTTAAACTAGAGAAGCGGTGAAATGCCCATAAAACTTCATGACACATCGCATACAGTCATTGAGAATATTGCGGCGGAGCAAAGTACAGAGAAATTACAAATTCGAACTTATTATGCTGTATTGAGAACGGGAAAACAAGAAACAACCAATGAAGATAAATATAGTTAACACAGGCTGACAATTTCATAATTTCTGTATATTTACTATACGATAAAAATAACCAGAATAGACAATTGCAAATCCCCAATCCGTTTGAGAAGTACTCAATCTTATAACAACAAAAATAGGCATGGCGGGTAATAACCTCAGCCACTCTGCTAATGAGCAAAATACAACAACATTTGGCACTGAAACCTTTAACCGAGAGGATTCTCGAAGAATAAATTAGCAGATAGCTGTACAACCCTAGGTTACAATCAGTATTAGACAAGAAGCAGTTTAAGACTGCGCAATAAGAGGGTATAGGTCCATAAACCCTAGCCATTCCCAACAGCTAGTTCCAATAACGAACTGTACCGGCTAGGCAAGGAGCATGGAACTTAAGACCGTTAAAGACATGGTACATGTTAGAAGAGTCGAGGGTTAAACTTCCTCCGCAACCAGAGCCCTTGATGAACCACGAAATCTTGACCAAAAGGAGGGAGGGGAGAGTAATACCTACGGCAGAACCCAAAGAATTTTGTTAGAAGAGTGCGTATTCAAAGTGGTTTAAAACTGTCTCTATAGCTAAACCAAAACCCAGAAGCAGGAGGGCCATACCTATAGAATTCGAGACGGAGTAAAAAACCCAAGAACGTCTTCTGTCCTGCCAGCCATTGCATTAAGATTAGCAAAGAAAGAAGAGACAGAGAAACAAAAACCGAGGATTGTCTTAGCTCTACACCTTCAGCGAAACCAGAGAGCAAAACAGAGGACAAATGACTATGTAAAACTTCCGGAAAACTTGAGCGAAGGGCCGAGTACCTGCCAACAGGGAGAGTTGCATTGGTTAGGCGCCATCTACCGATGGTCGCCATAGTTGTGCTATCGGAAGTCCAAACCCTAGCAGAGGCGTCTGGAGCCCCGCCGACGAGAGAAACAATGAAATGGAAAAATTCAGTTATTACCCAAGGTCAATAGAAACCCTAGAACGTCTCCACCGTAGGATTGACTCCCGATCGACGATGTGGAGGAGACCACGTGTACGACGGTGGGTTCAAGACTCCGTACCATCATCCAGTCGAATACCAAGGAAAATCATAGGTGCAATGAAGTGTTGACAAAACCATATGATAAGAGCGCAAAGGTTCATAAGACTTATATTCACCATAATGCCGAAACCACAATGATAAATGGTACCGAGTACACATTATCAAGTGTAGAAAATAAATGCTGAAACAACAGAACTCAAACGTAAACCCAGTCGTGATGATTTGGCGATGTGAGTACAAGTAGGCTATCAACATCCCATCTGTCACATTGAAATCTATATTGATGATAATTATGGTATAGTTTTAAGTTGTATTGACTGTAAGCAAAAAAAAATTTATGATGAGTAAATTTATAGGTAATTGGTTGTTACATTTTTAAATCTCTCAATTTTAATTGACACCTTTCATTAGCACATAAATTTGCATATTTATTGGGATAGCAAAGAACATAGAAATATGCCCTTGACAAGAATCTTTTTTCTCCTTTCATAATTCTTAAATAACCAGAAACTCTCCCGAAATAGTAAGAGAAGTCACATGTTTTTCTTTGGCTAACTCAATCCTCTAGTAAAGAGCATCAGCTTAAGCTTAATTGTTTAGCATTCATCCTAAACCCATTAATACTCTAAATTTAACTTCTTTGAAGCCACAAAGCACTGCTCCCCATTATGATAACTATAAATATTAAATACATTAAAAAAATTGAAAATAGTTGAGAATCATAATATCGACCATTTCCTTATTAATTTTATTTAGTATTAATTTAGAGACTATTATATAAATTATGATAGATGTTTTTATTAATAACAAATTATAAAGTGGCAATGCTAATTAGTTTTAGTTTAAATAAAATTATAATATTGATAATATTTAATAAAATTGAAATTAAACTTCTTTTTGATATTTAGTTAACTTAAAATAAACGAAAAATTACAATAATGTTAAGTCATGCAGTTGTACAGACCAATCTCGCATGGATTACATAAAACGTTTCTGCCGAAAACTATAATTCACATTTTTTAAAATGATAAATATAATTTCTGGTAGATATCACTTCTCAAATCGTAAGCAATGTTTTCTTCAAAGTACAAACTTAAAGTATTCACCCTCCTCTTTTGGAAAATGCTAAAAGTTGTAACGCATTTCTATTCCAATCTATTTCTGGAAAAAGTAGGTGCATCTACTCTTCCTCGTTGAACTGAACCGATGAGTATATATTTCAAGAATATGTGTTTGGCATATTCCACTATTCCATCCGTCGTGCCACGTTTCCATTTTTGCACCATTCCCATTAGTGCACGTTATCAGGGATGACATCATTCTTCAACCTCCAATGATGTGGGTAAAGTCTTACCCCACACATCTGGTTTATCACTTTACACCTCATTGAAACACTGAGAGGTTGCTACTGAAAGTGTATAAATATATCTGAGGATCCGGTCTTATTTATTATTGTAGGCGTGTTGCCCTTGTATGGTTTCTGAGTCGATCTCCATCTCCGTTCAACTGAGCGAAGACTGAGTTTTTATTTCCTTTTCTTCCGTGAAAATTTGATAATGGAGTTGATCAAGGTCTACGGCGTTCCATTCTCATCGTGCACAGCAACGGTACTCGCCTGTTTGAACGAAAAGGAGTTGGACTACGAGCTCATCCCTGTAAATCTCATGGAAGGGCATCACAAGCAGTCTCCGTTTCTGTTGATCAACGTAAGCCTGCATATCGATTTCTTTTCAATCTTTCGACTGCGGAGCATTGTATTCTGATTCCTTGTTTTATATGAATTTATACATACATGCTTTTATATTCATTCTGTTTCTGTTTTTCTCAGCCTTTTGGACAGGTACCTGCTCTGCAAGACGGAGACCTCACCTTATTCGGTAATGCGAATATGTGGTTGTGCATGTCGTCAATATGATTAGGAAATTCTTTTGCGGTTAATCAGTATATAAATGACATAATTAGGAAATGCTTTTGATGTTAATCAGTATCATAAATGAAATCTCTTTTAACGATTGCTAGAGAGCCGTTTTATTTAGACACTTCTTTGGTATACATAAGTTTATTTTCTATTTTAATTTAATGTTATTATTCAATCTATATATAGAATCATTTCTTATTCAATTATTTTATGTAAGAGTAAATTATAAGAGGGAAATATTAAATTTGAATATTAGGGAGAGAAATTATAGTTCAGCTTTTATTATCTATTTCAGAGTTAACCATTATATGTAAACATATTTTATATATAAATGGAAGAGCTAATAATAAGTTAAGAATTTATTTAAATTTTCAATATTAAGTAATAAAAATATAATTGAAACATTATATATCTATGTATGTAATTTAATGATGAAATTATAGTTACAAATTAAAATTATAGTTAAAAATTTATTGATTAATTGTTTATATAATTATATGCTTAAAAATTTTGGGTAAAGTTGGTGAAGTATTGTAAAACAAAGAAATGGTAAATTTTTTTATTTTATCACTAGTTTTATAGACATTTTCTACTCTTAAGCCTTTTTGCTATTCTATACTAAATGGTTAATTCTTTAATAAGCCATTCTTTTTTAAGCCCCTGAACTGTTACAAAAATTATTTTTTACTATGCATATTTCTTAAGCCTTTTTTCTATTCTATACTAAATGGTTGATTCTTTGAGCCATTTTTTTTGAAGCCCGTGAGCTGTTACAAAAATTAATTTTTACTATGCATATTTCTCAGCAAATATTTATGATGCATAAATATGTATTTAGATTCTTAGTAACAGGGTTTATGTTTATATATTCAGTCTGCAGGTACTTCTTTTGGTCTTTTTAGTTATTTGAATACACTTATACCGATAATTTTTATAAAAAAATTGAATTAGATTATTATTTTAATATAAAATAATATGAATATGAATATATTAATTTAGAAATAATTAAAATAATATTTTTTTTAAAAATTGTATTTTAAATTTGATAAAAATAAATTATTTACAATTATAATGTTTTGAAGATTGTGAGTTATTTTAAGACTATATATATATATATATATATATATATATATATATATATATTTTTGAGATATGTTTTTTTAGAATCTCTTTATTAATTAATAAATAAAAAAATACTAATAAGAAGTTAAGGAAGTGATTTAATAATTTTATTAATTAATTTACATTTAAATGATAGATATAAATAATATTTTAAATTTTATAAACTAATTTAGTTATTTCTTAATTTTAAAATAAAATTAGTAATATAATTTTTTTATTTATCACTTATATATTGATCATAAATAAGTTTGAACATTTTTTATATTAAATTATTAAAATAAAATAACTAACTAATAAAAGAAAAAATTTAATTATGAAAAAAATAAATTAGATCACATAATTTTCTAATAAATTTTCAATAATATAAATTTTTTTACCTAAATTAAAGATTAAAAACTTAATTATAAGTAAATATTTAGATAAATTATCATAATATTTTTTTTACAATTGTAATTTTTTTTTAAATTAATACTATTATTTACTAATTTTTAATGACATTTTTTTAAAAATTTGAATAATCTTTTTCACTTAATTTATTAAATTAAAGTCCTGGTATAATACTTATATATAAAACACCAATATAATTATTAGTAAATATGCATAAAATTCATAAAACCTAGATAAAATAATTACAGACTATAAAAGATAAATATTTTTCTACCATCTCCAAGGTGGCTTAGATTACGACCATAGACAGAAAAGCATTGATCTTCTTTCTTAGTTGGAAATTCATAGTTGCATCCTTCCCATTGATTGAAATTAGTTTATTTGGAATATTCACAAAGGAGACAAGATCCAAATAGGCTTAGACACATATATTTTTGAGAAAGGACATGAAAATGACACCAATTCCTTTCATTTAGGATTTAAGATATAAATTATTCTATAATATAAAGAGATATTTCTTATCCTTAGAGGTCAATAGTCATCATTAGTATTATCTCTTGTGAAGAGAGTTCAAACCTAGTGAGGCTTACACCAAGGGTTCAGAATCCTACGTAGAATATCACAAAAAATGCATCACCATCATAAATCATCTAGATTATGAACTCTTCTAGTCCCAAAAAAATTGAGGAGGATACAAGCCTAAGTTTAGTTACAAGACCTATACATTGACATGCATAAATAAACCACTACTCTAGTGGTGGAAATCCATTTCGAAATTCAAATATCCACTAAAGTAAAAAAATATATCCACGTGGCTAATCTTCAACAATAAGTTCCACTACTCATGAACAATAGGGTCCTTAATTGAGATATTCTATAGAAAAATAAGGTTTCAAGTTTCAAGTACACGCTACTTGTACGAATATGAACTCAAAAAAAACTGTCATATTATACTATCATAACCTACATTCCCAAATTATCCTAGCATAACCTTTCTCAAACTAGGTTTAGAAAGATATTGAAGGAATATTAGGAATTGATAATCCCTAGAAAGGATTTTCCCATGAGTTTCAATAGAATTAAATTTTAAAATTTGGTATCAAAATAGTGTCACAAAGCTTTCAAAACCATCCCACTAACTTTGGTTGGGTGAACTTTGCTGAATAGAAATGTTTTCATTTTTGAAGGAAAATACACAATACCTCTTAGGTGTGTTACTCAAAGTCCTATAATTGTAGATTAATTTCCCCAATTCTCTTATAAACCTCCTCACACATGACTATCTACCAACCACAAAAATGAGCTCCTTCCCTATGCATTTTTTAAATAAAACTCTCTAAATAATCTACAAGAATTTGGAGGTGGATTGCGTCAAACGAGTGTTAGAAATATCGGTTTCCTCTCCCAAATTCACTTTTTCTATTTATCCATTAGTAAACATTTGACACTCAATATGGTCCTTATTCTTTCTACTGAAAAATAAATTCACACATATTCAATTACTAGATGACTATTTTTTAGTTAAACTATTTATAAAAAAAGGTTTTTGTCTGATAGAATTGCTTACATCGACTTTTATTTTAGTACATTAAGAATGTACAATATGCTTTCTCTCACATTGATTTTCTTATAAGTACCAAAATTCTAAAGACGTGAGGTACAATGAAGAGTTTCGGAAATCTTTCATTCCCAACAATGACACCTTACTTCTCATTTTCCTGAACCCTAGTTGTTATTTCTCTGTTATATGAAGTAACGGGAAATATTAAACATGCAACATTACCCAACTTTTGGACTATTGGCGAGTTTGGTAGCTTTTTGTATTTTATATGTAAAGTTGAGATGATCACTACTTCAAGGAAATTTGAATACATAATGCCTGAATTATATCCATCTTGAGAAAAATAGATACTCATTCTTACATAAATCTCATTATAGGGAAATATCAATTAGTATGTACATTTACAAATTTGTTATCTAAAATAAAATCGTTAGTATTTTTATTTAGAAAAAATAAAAATAATTTTATAATCCATTTAATTTCTTCATAACATTAAGATATAAATCTCGAAGGAACACGTCTATGTTCATTTCTATATTAAGAAGGATGTAATTATTAGATCTATATATGTTACATATCTTTTGATATAGTAGCAAAACTTAGGTTATTATAAACCTTTTTAAACTTTTAAATATAATCATTGTCCATCATTTAAAAATAATAATTTTTAAATATAATTATAGTATTTAGGTTATTGAAAGAAATTAATGGTTAAAATTTTGTTTTCTTTTAATTTTAAAAGTTATATATTTATATAAATAGAATATTTTTAAATTAATATAATATATTTTAATTTTGTATCATTTTATTATATATAGGATGATGATGATAATGGTTAGTGTCTAATGAGACCAAATTTTGGTCTATACGGACCTATAATTTTCTTAGTTCTTAATTGTCTGGATTCTTGTTTTTCTTGGAGAAATTGGTGTTGTAGCTCTCTTTTTCTTCTCTATGGTCTTCCAACTTCCTTTATCTCGCAACTCCTTCATCTCTTGTGATCATTGGGACACTAGTTTCTTATCTTCAGGATCTAGGAGATCTATTTTGCTGCTAATTGAAGATTTCTTTTGTGTATTCGAATTCTCATAATTGTTTATGCTTAAGGAGATGTCGAGTTCCTTTTTTTGTTGTTGGGTTGGGCTTTTCCCTTGCTTGTATTCAGGGTTGTTTCTTTCTTGCTTGATCTCTTGCAATTCAGAGTTTTCTGAAGAGTATTCTTTCTTAATGACAGTGTAATGTTCCTTTTATGCTCCTTTCCATCATTGTGACAGTCTTATTTAGAGTTAATTAGCATGATTAAGCTAAAAAGACAATTTGTTATTTTATTTGTTTATTTTATTTTGATAAAAGAAACTCAGAAACATTATTTTACTTTGCATTACTGAGTTAGTAATAAAAAGGGAATCTCTTAAACTGTTGGAAAAATTTTCTAAGAATAGAGGGTGGTTGGGAACAGTTTGAAATAGTTACCTACCCTCCAGGGATAAAAGAAAATCCCAGGAGAGGGATAGGGGTTCTGCAAGTTTTTGGAAAAAGGGTAAGAAGCAGTATTCTCTAGAGTTAGGTGACAGACCAGTGGAGAACAGATTCTGCAACCCGTAAAACCAGTATTGTCTGTCTGTGGCTGGATAGGCTGTCCAGAGGTCACAACAGAAGGAGAAAGCTTTGTTCCCGTGGCACCGACTGATATTCTGGAGCTAGGGGGCAGGAGGAGGACGTCATTTCCTCCCCTGATGGCTGGGAGGACCACAGTTTAAGGGTTATTATTTCCCAACAGATAAGTAAAATAGAAAGACTCTAATTTTATGCTACAGGAAGTTATTGATTGCTAGTATTTACTCATAGAATGTCTAAAGTAATTTGAGTTATTCTTTATGATGATAGTTAAAGAAATATTTTGTAAGAAAAAACTCTGTGTAGAAAAAGAAAGAAGGAAACTTTTCTGTAAATTTTGTTTAAAAGAAGAAACAACAGTTAGTCTAGATAGCACAGAGAAGTGTGAGAAAACAATGCTTACTGTAAACATGAGTTTATCTACAGAGTAGTTAATGGAGGATGGGTACATGCAATATTACATTTGTTTCCTTTGAAGAGAAGTCAGTAAAACACGTAACCTGCTTGATATGGAATTATTAAAAAAGAGACCTAATTTTCCCAATGCAGCATGAACGCCAAGTGGCAAACGTGCGGACTCACTGTTTAAATCCGTTACTGAAGCAAAAGGGTTGAGAATTTCTCATGAATTTTTCTAACAGAAACCCATTAATTCCCTGATGAGCTTGAAAGCTGGAAAGGGCAGGAACCCCATTCCGCTTCGGTTCTTGCCGGATAGCTATACTCGGCCCAAAACTCGGCGGCCGGTGCCAGAAGCCTAGAGAATAAACCAAACAAACATTTATAACAGCAAACAAGATGCAAACTACGAAAATCCATATTTTCCGTCTATACTCAAGAAACATGCAAAATATTTGACTAACCAGAATCGAAAACAAAACTTCTTTATGGAGAAAGATAAATTCGAGAGCTATTATGAATATATCGTATAAAATGAAAACCAGTGTTAAATATAAATTGTATCACCCATACACCACTGAACATATAAGTCCCCAGTTATCTTTTTCTAAACAAACAATAACTCAAACCAGTCCCAAATGTAAACCCCGGCGGAAAGGTCGAGGAGCTGCATGCAACTGATAACATTGTTCAAAATTTGTATAATCAAAATGTCGAAAGAGCAAGAACCGTGACTTGATAAATATAAACCAAATTTATACATTAAACAGTTCAGTATGCATAGTTCCGAGTAATATCATCGGACAAGAAGATGATAAATGTAAAGGAAAAACTCTTGTCGAGAAGTCGACATCCTGTACATCAACGTTTAGCGCATAGGACGTGATACAAGAAAGATTAACATGGATTACGCTTCAGCCAGGAAATAGATTGAGTGCATGTCCTGAATTATAAAAAAAAATCCCTTCAAGGCGAGTTCTAAAAGGGAAAACCCTGCCAGATGCATTAAAACCATAGGCTAGGTGTCCCATGCAGGATAAAACAAGCCAGACTCACGCCACAACGGCTTGTCGAAGAGAGCAGCGGAATACCTGTAGAAAAAGGGACATATAGTCACTGAAGTGATGGGAAAGAAACTGAGTTCCGCATGACAAAAGCTTTGTTTCAACGATAAGTAACCCACCTGCAACAGTAGGGAAACAAACTGTTAGTTAACACCGGAATAACAAAAGTACCAGAAGGATTGGGTAGCGTAGAGTAAACCAGAACTGGAGGGGTTGTGTCTGCACCTACCTAAAGGTGGACACTGAACCTGCTGGCCAGACCATCTCGTCCTGGAGGGCAACGAAAGGATTGAAATTAAAACATGTATATATATAAACCTCGGCCATAAGTTGAACTTATGCAGAGATCGTCATATGGAATGGAGGCGAAATAATACTTACGAAAGCCCTCGGTGGAATGGCACTGCATGGTTTAAGGCTTCCAAGCTAACAAGCTTTGACTCGAGCCAGCTATAGTAGAGATTGCCTGCATAAGAAAAACACATAAACATGTATATAAAACCTTTCCACTTTCTGCTTTCAAAGTGAATTACTCCACGGGACTGTTATATAAAATCTAACTGAGTCTTAACAGTAGATAAACAATGGGTAGCTTACCTAGGTCCAGAGTGCGCCGGACAAGACCTGAAGGAGCCAAGCAATGGGGCGCGCTGTGGTTGAGAAACGACAGAATGAGAACTAGCCCATGGGCGGAATAGCAACTGGTGGTTTCCCTCGCATACCTCCGAGTAAGTCGAGGTGCATTGGAATAGTAAATCTCCGGATTAATTTCCTGTTCTGAAGATAACGCTAGAGGAGGACACATGGCATTGGTGTGGAGTGCGAGAAGCCATCCGGACGGATATTTCCATATTCCATTTAATGAACCAGATTTGTCAGAGATCATCGGTATATCTTCCGGCGAGTAAACCGGAGGTCATGGAGGGTCGATTAACATTTCCACATAAGTTTTATTGAATGCAAAAGTTAAATACATATGTGGCTAGGACCGATAGTAAATTGTGCTATGTTATAACGTTAATGCATTTATAAAGTACTCACCCTTGCGTTTAAATACATTTTTGAACTGTGACTAAGATTCAACTTTGAAGAAATTCTAACGTTGGTTTACGTATAATTTATAAGTTTGATTTATAGTTAGAAGTTTATTAAAATGGATTGTTATGTACTGTAAAATTTTTTTACAGGTATGATATTTCTATAGTAATTTGTTAAGTAGGTGTGACAAGTGGTATCAGAGCCGGTTACAACACTGGCGACCTTAAGGGTCTACTAACAAAGCTGTGTGTGTATTAGTGCACTGAGAAGAAGAAAGGATATGAGGGAGGATATAGCTCAGTCACAGCCAAATGAGACTCAAGGCCCAACAGTTATGGACCCAGAAATGTGGATTCAACTAACTATGGAGCAGCATCAAAAACCGAGTAGATTGTTAGAAGAACAGCAGCAACAAACTTTTTTCCTGCTAAACACGGTGTAGCAGCTACAAGAGGAGATGATGAGAGTCTGGAAGGACAATGAAAAGTTGCTGCAAGACCAGGAAAGGATTCTGAAGAGCATATCTGATAAACAAAATCAGGAAATGCGACAACCAAGTGCAGAAAAAGAGTTATCAACAGAGGCAGAAGACCAGCAAACCAGAAACAACACCAATGGAAGGACTGAAAAGAGTTACTCTCACAGGAGCAAAAATCGTAATAATAATGAAGCAGAATCAGAAAATCTGTCTGAACAGCAGGATCATAAGAGGCTGAAAGTTGAACTGCAGGGGGAGTTCTGCAAGATTAAGCCACCAATGTTTGATGGTGAGGCGGAGGAAGCAGCTGAAGCATGGTTGATAAACATAAATAAATATTTTCAGGTATATGAGTATAGCAGCAATCTGAAGGCCAGATTGGCTATATACCAGCTACGAGAGAAGGCTACCCTGTGGTGGGAGGAAGTGAAAAATGTTCGTAGTATCGATGAGCGGGATATTACATGGGAATCATTCCAGCAGTACTTCAAGGATAAATATTTAACAGAAAGATTTTATGATGATAAAGCCAAGGAATTTCACGATCTTCGGCTAGGCCAAATGACTATGGATGAGTATGTCACAAAATTTACTTCCCTGCTACGCTATGTGCCTTACCTCAGGGAGGAAAAAGCCAAGGTACAGAGATTTCTGAGTAGTTTGCCTGTTCTCATGAGGGAAATAATAGAGTTTGTTAATCCCCAAACGATGGATGAAGTTGTCCGGAAAGCACGCATGTGTTACCAGCAGTATAGGACCAAAGAAAATGGTGGCAAGGGTTGGCAGCCCAATAAAAATCAGAAAAATTCCTCTACTTTTAAAAGCAGCAAAAGCAACCACTTTAAAGGGGTAGGAGGGAACGCAGGCAGTAAACAATTTAACAGGAACCATCAAAGGATCAGGTGGCCAGCTGAAGAAAAACCCACCGAAGCATCAAGCAAACCAGAACAGGGGCAAAATTCTAAGCCTCCCCTACAGTGTTGGGGTTGTGGGGAAGCACACTACTACAAGAACTGTCCACAACAGAAAAAGAATGAATCTGTGGCAAACTTGCAGGAAGCATCAACAGTGGGGGATGTGGCACGGAATATACCGTGTATAAATGCAGCCTTGGAGGATCGGCAGGCTGACTTCCAACCCACAATGATTGAACTGGAAGGTACTATATTTTCTAAACCTGTGTCGATTTTAGTAGATCCTGGAGCTAGTTTAAGCTATATAAGTCCTAAGCTAGTGGAGTTGTGTAAGTTAAAAGAACAGAAATTTAAAAACTCTAGGTTAGTTCAACTAGCTACCGGAGCAAAACGCAAAGTGACTGCGAAAATTACTGAATGCATACTGGAGGTTGCAGAACAACAATTGTAGGTAGATTTAAATATTTTTCCATTAGGATCTTATGATGTGTTACTCAGAATGGACTGGCTGGAAAAACACTGGACCTTGGTAGACTGTAAGGAGAAGACAATTTATTATAGAGCGCTAGATGGTACGCGTAAGGAAATTAAAGGAATTAAGAAGCATGTGCAGTTACGCCCCATAACAGCGTCTCAGATGAGTAAGTGCATCCGGAAGGGATGTCAGATGTACGCAATTCAAGTAGGGTATGCTGAATCTAAGGGAAAGGCAGCAGATATAAAAGGCATTTCCGTAGTATAGGAATTCCTGGATGTGTTTCCAGAAAACATTCCAGGGTTGCCGCCTAAAAGAGATATTGATTTCACTATTGAGTTGCTACCCGGAGCTTCTCCTGTGTCAAGAGCACCTTACAGAATGAGTATTCCAGAATTAACAGAGCTAAAAATGCAGCTGCAGGAGTTGTTGGATAAAGGATATATCCGTCCAAGCGTGTCACCTTGGGGAGCACCAGTCCTCTTTGTTAAAAATAAGGATGGAACCTTATGTATGTGTATGGATTACCGACAAATCAACAAGCTGACAGTTAAGAATAAATATCCTTTACCCAGAATCGATGATCTATTCGATTAGGTGAGAGGTGCCAAAGTGTTCTCTAAAATAGACTTGCGGTCTGGATATCATCAGATACGAATCAGAGATGAGGATGTTTGCAAAACAGCATTTCGCACCAGATATGGGCATTATGAATTTGTGGTATTGCCCTTTGGATTGACAAATGCACCAGCAACCTTTATGAGGTTGATGAATGGCATTTTTCATCAATATCTAGATCGCTTTGTATTGGTCTTCATAGACGACATTTTGATCTACTCAAAGAGTGAGGAAGAACATAAGGAGCATCTAAGGATAGTACTGGAAATACTGAGGAAGCATCAGCTATACGCTAAATTCAGCAAGTGCGATTTCTTTAAGTCAGAAATCCAGTACTTGGGTCATGTAGTGACAGCTGAAGGGATAGCAATGGTCCCCGAAAATATTAAAACTATCATGGAGTGGAAAATACCACAGAATGTGGCAGATATCAGAACATTTATGGGCTTGGCTGGATATTACAGGCAGTTCATTGAAGGGTTTTCTAAGATTGCCTACCCTATTACATCCTTACAAAAGAAAGGCAAACTTTTCAAATGGACGAATGAATGTCAGAATAGCTTTGAAAAGCTGAAACAACTCTTAACCACAGCACCATTGTTGAAGGTTGTTGACCCCAGAAAAGACTATGAGGTGTGTACGGATGCCAGCAAGGAGGGAGTTGGTGCAGTATTAATGCAAGAAGGCAAGGTAATAGCCTATGAGTCTAGAAAATTAAGGGAACATGAACAAAAGTACTCTGCTTATGATCTAGAACTTACAGCCGTAGTGCATGCTCTCCGAATGTGGAGGCATTATCTACTGGGAAAAATATTTGTGCTTAAAACAGACCATAGCAGTTTGACTAACTATTTTAAGCAGGCAGATTTAAACTCCAGGAAAGCAAGGTGGAATGCCTTCTTGAGTGAATTTGACATGGACATACAACATGCTAAGGGAAAGGAGAACCGGGTTGCAGATTCCCTGAGCAGGAAATTGCATGGGATTTATGCAATGTACTTCAGCCAACCTATAAGCCAACTATCAGAACAATTAAGAGAAGAAGCACAAAAAGATCCAGAATACAAGTTCTTATGGCAGCAGATGGAAGCGGATAGAGAGCAAGGTAAGACATCTGAGTATGGAAGCAATGAAGAACAGATGTTAACTTTTCGCGGCAGAACTTATGTTCCTAACCGTGAAGGTCTTAAGGAGTTAATCCTAGACGAGTACCATCGCAGCAACTATGCTGGCCATCCCGGCTACCAAAAGATGCTTTCGGAAATTAGAAAGATGTATTACTGGCCAGGTATGCACAGAGACATTGCGGAGTACTTAAGCAAGTGTTTAGAGTGCCAGCAAGTTAAAGTGGAGCATCGGCACCTGGCGGGACTATTACAGCCCATACCCATTCCTGAATGGAAATGGGAAGTGATCTCTTTGGACTTCATTACAGGTTTACCTCGAACCAGGAAGAAGAATGACTCAATCATGGTAGTGGTGGACAGATTAAGTAAGTCTACACATTTCATACCCGTGCAATCCACTTACAAGACGGTGCAGATTGCAGACATATTCATGAGAGAAATATTTAGGTTGCATGGCATACCTAAGACTCTGATTTCAGACCGGGATGTTAAGTTTACCTCTGCATTTTGGAAAACCCTGTTCTCAGGTTTAGGTACTCAGATACACTTCAGCACAGCCTATCACCCTCAAACGGATGGGCAGACAGAACGGGTAAACCAAGTTTTGGAGGATATGCTGTGCATGTATTCAATGCGGCAGCCAGCTAAATGGGAAGACTACCTGCACCTAGTGGAGTTTGCGTATAACAACGGGTATCAGGAGTCTCTGAAAATGAGCCCCTTCGAAGCGCTGTATGGACGACAATGTCATACACCAATTAACTGGAGCAGTCCAGAGACAAAATTAATGTTGGGACCCGAGATGTTGGCTGAGCTAGAAGCTGAGGTAAAAATAATAAGGCAGAATTTGAAGGCCGCGCAGGACCGACAAAAGGTCTTTGCAAATAAGAAAAGATCTTATCGAGAATTTGGAGTGGGTGACCACGTGTATGTTGGGATTAAGCCTAAAAGAAGTACCTTAAGGTGGACTTCTTGCGCCAAGTTAGCCCCTCGTTACTGCGGACCCTTCCAAATTCTGGAAAGGGTGGGACCAGTAGCATATAGGCTGGCTTTGCCTAGTCATACTAAAGTGCACAACGTGTTTCATGTGTCCTTGTTAAAGCGTTATGTGCATGATGAAAAACATGTAATACATTGGCAAAACATTCAGGTAGGAAGATAGAATGGAAATAAGTCCTAACTGAGATATTGAATCAAAATGTAATCTACTGATTGGTAATCCTGTTGTCTTTCTTTCAGGTAGAACCGGACGGAGAATTTCTGGTAGAGCCGCTACGCATACTTGATCGTAGGGACATTGAACTTCGTAAAAGAGTGGTTACCCAGGTGAAAGTGCAGTGGAAGCACTTTGGGCCTGACGAAGCTACTTGGGAGGATGAAAAATTTGTACAGGAAGCCTACCCAGAACTCTTTACAGAGTTGGGCTGAAAACACCGAGGATGGTGTTACTTCCAGGGGAGGGAGATGTGACAGTCTTATTTAGAGCTAATTAGCATGATTAAGCTAAAAAGACAATTTGTTATTTTATTTGTTTATTTTACTTTGATAAAAGAAACTCAGAAACATTATTTTACTTTGCATTACTGAGTTAGTAATAAAAAGGGAATCTCTTAAACTGTTGGAAAAAGTTTCTAAGAATAGAGGGTGGTTGGGAACAGTTTGAAACAGTTACCTACCCTCCAGGGATAAAAGAAAATCCCAGGAGAGGGATAGGGGTTCTGCAAGTTTTTGGAAAAATGGTAAGAAGCAGTATTCTCTAGAGCTGGGTGACAGACCAGTGGAGAACAGATTCTGCAACCCGTAAAACCAGTATTGTCTGTCTGTGGCTGGATAGGCCATCCAGAGGTCACAACAGAAGGAGAAAGCTTTGTTCCCGTGGCACCGACTGATATTCTGGAGCTAGGGGGCAGGAGGAGGACGTCATTGCCTCCCCTGATGGTTGGGAGGACCACAGTTTAAGGGTTATTATTTCCCAACAGATAAGTAAAATAGAAAGACTCTAATTTTATGCTACAGGAAGTTATTGATTGCTAGTATTTACTCAGAGAATGTCTAAAGTAATTTGAGTTATTCTTTATGATGATAGTTAAAGAAATCTTCTGTAAGGAAAAACTCTGTGTAGAAAAAGAAAGAAGGAAACTATTCTGTAAATTTTGTTTAAAAGAAGAAATAACAGTTAGTCTAGATAGCACAGAGAAGTGTGAGAAAACAGTGCTTACTGTAAACACGAGTTTATCTACAGAGTAGTTAATGGAGGATGGGTACATGCAATATTACATTTGTTTCCTTTGAAGAGAAGTCAGTAAAACACGTAACCTGCTTGATATGGAATTATTAAACAAGAGACCTAATTTTCCCAATGCAGCACGAATGCCAAGTGGCAAACGTGCGGACTCACTGTTTAAATCCGTTACTGAAGCAAAAGGGTTGAGAATTTCTCATGAATTTTTCTAACAAAAACACATTAATTCCCTGACAAGCTTGAAAGATGGAAAGGGCAGGAACCCCATTCCGCTTCGGCTCTTGCCGGATAGCTATACTCGGCCCAAAACTCGGCGACCGGTGCCGGAAGCCTAGAGAATAAACCAAACAAACATTTATAACGGCAAACAAGATGCAAACTATGAAAATCCATATTTTCCATCTATACTCAGGAAACATGCAAAATAGTCGACTAACCAGAATCGAAAACAAAACTTCTTTATGGAGAAAGATAAAGTCGAGAGCTATTATGAATATATCGTATAAAATGAAAACCAGTGTTAAATATAAATTGTATCACCCATACACCACTGAACATATCAGTCCCCAGTTAGCTTGTTCTAAACAAACAATAACTCAAACCAGTCCCAAATGTAAACCCCGGCGTAAAGGTCAAGGAGCGGCATGCAACTGATAACATTGTTCAAACTTTGTATAATCAAAATGTCGAAAGAGCAAGAACCGTGACTTGATAAATATAAACCAAATTTATACATTAAACAGTTCAGTATGCATAGTTCCGAGTAATATCATCGGACAAGCAGATGATAAATGTAAAGGAAAAACTCTTTTCGAGAAGTCGACATCCTGTACATCAACGTTTAGCGCATAGGACGCGATACAAGAAAGATTAACATGGATTACGCTTCAGCCAGGAAATAGATTGAGTGCATGTCCTGAATTATAAAAAAAAAATCCCTTCAAGTCGAGTTCTAAAAGGAAAAACCCTTCCAGATGAATTAAAACCATAGGCTAGGTGTCCCATGCAGGATAAAACAAGCCAGACTCACGCCACAACGGCTTGTCGAAGAGAGCGGCGGAATACCTGTAGAAAAAGGGACATATAGTCACTGAAGTGATGGGAAAGAAACTGAGTTCCGCGTGACAAAAGCTTTGTTTCAACGATAAGTAACCCACCTGCAACAGTAGGGAAACAAACTGTTAGTTAACACCGGAATAACAAAAGTACCAGAAGGATTGGGTAGCGTAGAGTAAACCAGAACTGGAGTGGTTGTGTCTGCACCTACCTGAAGGTGGACACTGAACCTGCTGGCCAGACCATCTCGTCCTGGAGGGCAACGAAAGGATTGAAATTAAAACATGTATATATATAAACCTCGGCCGTAAGTTGAACTTATGCAGAGATCGTCATATGGAACGGAGGCGAAATAATACTTACGAAAGCCCTCAGTGGAATGGTATTGCATGGTTTAAGGCTTCCGAGCTAACAAGCTTTGACTCGAGCCAGCTATAGTAGAGATTGCCTGCATAAGAAAAACACATAAACATGTATATAAAACCTTTCCATTTTCTGCTTTTGAAGTGAATTACTCCTCGGGACTGTTATATAAAATCTAACTGAGTCTTAACAGCAGATAAACAATGGGTAGCTTACCTAGGTCCAGAGTGCGCCGGACAAGACCTGAAGGAGCCAAGCAGTGGGGTGCGCTGTGGTTGAGAAACGGCAGAATGAGAACTGGCCCATGGGCGGAATAGCAACTGGTGGTTTCCCTCGCATACCTCCGAGTAAGTCGAGGTGCATTGGAACAGTAAATCTCCGGATTAATTTCCTGTTCAGAAGATAACGCTGGAGGAGGACACATGGCATTGGCGTGGAGTGCGAGAAGCCATCCGGACGGATATTTCCATATTCCATTTAATGAACCAGATTTGTCAGAGATCATCGGGATATCTTCTGGCAAGTAAACCGGAGGTCACGGAGGGTCGATTAACGTTTCCACATAAGTTTTATTGAATGTAAAAGTTAAATACATATGTGGCTAGGACCGATAGTAAATTGTGCTATGTTATAACGTTAATGCATTTATAAAGTACTCACCCTTGCGTTTAAATACATTTTTGAACTATGACTAAGATTCAGCTTTGAAGAAATTCTAAAGTTGATTTACGTATAATTTATAAGTTTGATTTATAGTTAGAAGTTTATTAAAATGGATTGTTATGTACTGTAAAAAGTTTTTACAGATATGATATTTCTATAGTAATTTGTTAAGGAAGTGCGACAATCATGTAGATTTATGGTGACTTTTTCTAATATATATATATATATATATATATATATATATATATATATTATTTTATAAAAAATAATCTTTTCTTCATTTAAATTTATATATATATAATTTTTATAACATATATATTTTATTTAATTAATAAATCATCATAATTGGAAAGAATACAAAGTTTAATTAACCATGTAAACAAAAAATAATTAGTTAATTTGAATTGAGAAACATATATTTTAATAAGGCTGACCTTTTACATAATTGAGAAATAGTACTGATTTTAAATTAGAAATTATAATAATATAAAGGATACGAAATTTAATTAAATGTTTTTTTAGTATGATGAAAATTTTAATTTAAATTTCGGAGTAAAATTTTAATTTTGGTTTTTGTATATTTAGGATTTTAAAATAGTAGCTATATATATATATATATATTCATAATAAAACAAATATCATTAATATTTCTAAATTTTAATTTAATTATCTATAATTGTTTGATGGATGGTATGGATTTAAATTCAAAAAATATTCTAAAATATTTATTGTAATTTACAAAAATTAATGGTTGAGATTTATTTTAGAAATAGTTATGTCTTTTGTATTTTTCAATTAAATTGACTAATAAAAATAATGTTATATGAATATGTGTTATACAAAGTGAATTATAGTTTTTTGAGCACGTTGCATTGATAAGCAATGATATTGGTCCATGATATTGTAAAAAATCGCATTTATATATTAAGAATCTCCATGGTAAAGTGAAAGTAATTCTCCATATTTTAAAATTTAGTTTTATGTTTTTTTTTCATGTATATGTAATTAATTTATATATGAATTCTTCTTATAATTAATAAAAATTTAAAATAAAACTATAATAAACTTATTTTTTATGATTATTTTAATTTTAGCAACATGAAATGTAGCATAAAGTAAGTGTTTTGATGTTTATTATGAATTTATGTTTACAACATTTATCAAGCATTTTATTTATATAACTATGCTAATTTTTAAATCTTTTTCTTGAAAAGACTTTTCACTCTAAAATAAATTCCCTAAAATAATTATTATAATTAATGTCAATACTTCCAAAAAAATAAAAATATTAAAATTTAATTAATTATTTTAACCATTTTAATAATATAATTGAAAATTAAATTAAATTATTTCAGAATAAATTATTAAAATAATTTAATATTATATAATAAACTTCTATTATACTAAATATATCTTACAATTTCATATATATACCCTATATATATATATGAACATATATGAATGAATTTTCACATATATAAAATGAATGAAATAATATGAACGAAATAAATTCATAATATAAATAAATTTATTTATAACTATTTTCTAATTATATTTATTATTTAAGTAATCTAATAATTATATATTTAAGAAGAGGTTAAAAAAATTGTTTTTTAATAATTTAAAACTTAAATTATATGACATTTTGTCACGGGATAAAAAGGAAATGGAAGTATGTGTTTTCAAAAATAACACAAATAACTCTAAAGTAAAACTGGAGAATACATTATATATCATTAATATATATATATATATATATATATATATATATATATATATATATAAGAATTTATATTCCTCGATAATATAAAGTTAATTAATTGAGTAAAAATGTATTAAAGATTTTGAAGTCATAGGTTTCAAAGATTTTCAAAAAATAACCTTGATTATTTGGGGCAAATAAACTTAATTTCTATAAAATAATAAAATTAATAAATTATTATAGTAAAAAATTAAATTTGGAAAACAAATTCATTTCTTAACACTTCGAATTTATTCTACCACTATGCAATAACATTTCATCTCCAAAATAACGCTAAAATATCTCACACCTTCATGTTCAAAGATAGACCATAAATCTATATCTCACACCTTCATGTTGGAAGATAGATCACAAAGCTTCCTTCCTTAGTAAGACATAATTAAGATATATATGTGCCTCATAATGAAGATACATGTTTGTACACATTTTTTCATATTAAAAATTTTAATATTATTTTATTATTATTATGATGTTTTAATTAAGGTGATAAGTATATTCTTATTGGGATTGGTTACATTAATCATTTTATTAATTAAATAATTTTTTCTAATGGTATAAATTTAAAGATGCCAGTATATTCTTGTTGTTGTCAATCTATAAATGGATGGAATTTATACAACTAGCTTACCTTCATATCTAAATCATATGATTAAACCATGTTTAAATTATTTTTTTACAAACCCCTATTATGAATTTATTACGCCATTTGTGAATATTTCAATTTCAAAATGTTGATAACATGTGCCCAATTCCAAATAACAAGTGTCCTTCGCTTGTGTCCATCGGTTTCCTTAACATGTCTTTCTGTTTAACCACTTCATTATGTTCTAACGAATACCTTGCTTCTTTCTCCCCTCTCCAGAGTAGTAGAAAAATGCTTTGGAAGGATTCTTGGCTCTAGTAGGGTCCTATAAATTGATTATTATCTATTGTCTTTTTTCTGCTATGAAATATTCTAAAAAATTATTTCATTCTACCAAAATTATTTTCAAAAATCGAAAAGAAATATATATATATATATATATATATATATATATATATATATATATATATGGGATATAAAAAAATGATATATACATATGAAAAATAAAATAAAAATTAAAAGTATAAAATAAAAATGGAAAATCCCCTTTGTAGCAATGTGGTAAAAATGTCACATTATCATTTTATTTCAAAAAACATTTGTTTTATATAAAGATTTTTTTTAGGTAATACGAAAACTAATTTTTGTCATTTTGTGTTAAAGGGTGCACGTAAATCTACGATGTGGCTTCCCTCCACCCAGATATACGGTAGAGGAAGCATTATGCCCCCCTCGTACTCCCAAAGGTCAATACGAGGGACCATGGGGGCTGAAAGGTAGTTTCGGCTGAAAACCCTCTATGGTACGTAGAAATATATGGGGCATTTCGGGGGGTTCCCTCCAAATACAGCTTACCACCTCTAGCCCCCCTGAAATACCACCTCCAGCCCCCTGAAATACCACCTCTACTTCCGGCCAAGGCTCCGTCCCTTCGCCACTTACCTCCTGCCACACGTCTTCTCCTCCACCATCCATCACCCAAAAAATACCCATTAATCCCCCCACTCTATAATTGCCACTTTTACCACCACATCACTCCCTGCCACATTACAAAGTCATTTTACATTTAAATTTTGCTACCAAATCAATTTATAAACAATCCTTGCATTAAATTCTTCCACAAAAATTTCAACTAGAAAATAAAACCTCGCTCCACACTATTTGAAATTTTCATGTTACACAACTGATCCAATAGTTATAAAACTTGTGAAGAACTGTATTTGTCCCTTTCACCACAACATCAATTTTGCAGATTTAAAAAATGAATTGTCATCAGCTGTCGATCTTCTACAACAATATTTGTTTCTTCCATACAATAAATTATCCACAGGTAACCTCGTTTTTCAACCATTTTTTTTAGATTAAAGTAATTTTTTGTCCTTTGTAATCTGCCTAGTTAATTTTCTTTCCCTATGGTTTATTTCAAATATATCAAATTGTAAGGGAAAGGGAAAGGAGACTAATTAAAATCCCATGAATCCCCCAGTTCCAGATTTTGATAAACTTCCCATGATAGACACCTAGTACAAAATAGATGAAACCAAATCAGAATTCGACTTGTAGAAACTCCATAATTGGTCCAACCATAAGTTTATGAACAAAAGTGATGATTTAAACATTTGGAAATCCAATATCCCTCAGTTATTTTTACCCCAAAATCATTTTCCCTGAATTTATTTCATGGTTCCATCCCAGGTTTTCTTCCATTCAAATAGTTCCCATTTCCCATAGCAACCAGGCTATCTTTTTCATTTCCCCTAAGAGCATCTATCAATCCCAAAAAATTTAATATTAGGCCTCTCATCATTTTTTTTCGGTCAAGGTCTTGATGGTAATATATAAGAAGTTAACCTTCCCTCAAAGAACTCAAATTTTTTAGTATTTTCTTCCTAAAAATGTCCAATTACCCTAGACTAATCCCCCTATCCAGCTTCAATTTTTCCTGAAATAGCCAAGCAGGTAGTTTCTATGGTAACCTGACTAGTTCAGTACCATAATGATGAGTGGATAGCTGAAGCAGTCTTTTCTTTTCTATATATTTTTATAGTAGGAAATAAACCATCAGTTCTTTTCAATTTCAGCAAGTTTCTTGCAGACTCGATCTATGATCAATTGTTAAATTTTAAAGTAGAAAATGCCTTCAATTATGAGTTAGTTTAAATTTATCTCATGTTATATTATGAGTAAAATAATTTTTATTTCCCTTTACAGAAAACAAACAATGAGGGCCATCCACGGTTAGTGATTCACTAGACTTATTTGTTTAGAAATAACTCATAGGAGTACTCATATAATGATTTTTTTCCTAATTTTTTGCATACATCACTGTGTTTTTTTAGTAATGACCATATTCCAAGGATTTCACTAGGAATAAAATAGTTCCTACATTTTTCAGAGCAGACCAATGTCAGAGACTGGTATTTGTACAAGAATTACACCGAGATAAGGATATATGAATCATAATTTCCTCCTTACATGCTACCAAAGTTTGTCCCAGCCAAATAGTTCACACTAGAATACACTAGGAAAATGTTCAACATGGATGAGCTTAATTTTGTGGCGTAAAAAAATAAACCACAATTCAAATTGAAGTCATTGGGCCCTACATTATCAATACCAGAGTTGCGACAAAATAAGTGGAGGTCATTTTGAACCATATGAAGCTTGAACTAATTTTTTCTTGGTCCTATGATCCCTTGGGAATCATTTCAAAGCTCGGATAAAAGAAAACAGTACCTCCTACACACATACACCGAGGCTTGAAATTGAAAATATGCCAATCACGAGGAGTGGATAGAGGGTAATTTACACAAAGAGGAAGAACGGATTATTATTCAATCATATATGCCAAGACCAACTCCTAAAAAAAGGAACTATAAAGGGAAAGACAAGCCATGTCCCTTATTGATTCATAAAATCAAGATCCAAAATTTATTGTTTTCAAGAGAAATGGAAGGGATTCAATTACTGCTATAAAATTTTATTCACAAACTGATCCTTAGTTTAAGCCACAAGTTATTACTATTCGAGATGGGTCTCGATAGGAGGGGGACACTCAATAGCCAACTATTGTGATTCACTCAGAGATTCCAACTACTCCTTCTACTCAAATAGAAGATATAGTAAAATTGCTTACTATGGAAACTACAATTCCTCCTTCTAATGAAAAAAAAGAAACAGTGCAGTCACCTACTATAGGAGCACCAATCGAATCTTCAATGTCATCTAGTTCTCAAATTGTAGCTAAGAAGATTATATTTTCAAGATATAGGGAGATAAAGTTGAAAAATGAAACTTTGAAGGTTTCCACCTACTCTTAGCTTTAGAAGTAGACTACTAATACACAACATATATTACTCTTTGCATTTGATTCAAAGAAAGGAAAATTCCAAATAAATTTTGTGGAACCATTAATTCCAGATCCTAGGAGTGTATAACACTGAAAAGCCTCCATTTTTTCTATTGATACCAAGAAAATACATGAAATCGATCAAATTGATTTACAGAAGAAGAAAAGGGAGCTGAAATTTTCATCACTTTCCAGTTCAGCCATGAATATATCTAGATTACATTCATCCTTAAATAATAACAATTCTCAGTTTAAGATCTAAAAATAATATTCTTTGTCGAAGGAAAATATAATCAAATCTCTAGAAGATTTCATAATAAAGCTAGGGAAAAAGCTTAAGGATGTCAATGCGGAAAAAGAACTAATAAAGATTAAAGAGGTAGAAATTCAAGCATTAATGAATTAACTGAAGCTACCCTCCACAAAACATTCCTAAGCTAAAGAGGTTTCTGGTATATAAATGTAGAAAGAAAAGTTATTTACCATAGTGGTTGAGCAAAATGCACAGTACAAAAGATGGAGTGAGCCATCGAAGCACTCTTGAAGGAGAACGAACAATGGGAAGTAGCAGGACTATCTACATCAGGCATAGGTACAGAAGTAGAAACTAAAACAAAGACCACAAATTCAGAGCCTACTAAAGAAATTACTAGAGCTCTAATTGAACTAACATTAGTTTGAGCTGAAAACGAGAGGTTGTTGGCAGAATTATCTCGAATGGAGCAAAAGAAAGTCAAAATTGGAAATGCATACTTATCAGAAACGCAGAAAAATTATAAAATTATCCAATAGATACAAAAATATGAGGACCATTCCTTTATCATTCAAATGCTGGTAGAGGAAAAAAAATTATTTGGCAGAAAACAAATGCCAACGTAATAGATATGTGGCCTTCGATTCAGATTACTTTCGAGAAGGAGGAACTGGTGTAAAGAGTAAAGACAACAATAGACAATACAAAGGAAGATTTGGAACACCAAGCAAAAGAAGAACAAAGGATTATTAAGCTATTATATTACAAAAACAAGGATCAATTAGAAGACTTGAAAATTTCATATGGGACAACAGTAGTCATGGAAGTTAAAAGGGTCTTAACAAAAAATAACTTCATGATACAATTGGAGAAAAAATGCAGAGACCTTGAGTTACAGATCAAGAGGTTCAATAGAAAATTTTCATTGTTGCAGGAAAAAGTTTTTCCTAATTTGAAAAATCCTCATGGAAAATTGATCCAATTAGAAAACTACCAAGAGAGGTTGTGCAACATAGGTGATGATGCCACCAAGTTTGCAAAGGCTAAAGGAGTTATTAGTGGAGAGGCATTCATACAGGGATTACAGTTTGATTGAAATATTCACCATGAAGTTCAACACCTTTATTTAAATAAGCCCACTTTTGATATTTACACTGATGTGGACGAAAGATTTAGAAATATGGTTAAATTTTCCATCCCAACTGAAGAAATGTGTGACTGATTTCGAGAGTTGATTGAATGAAATGTAACTTGAGCACATCATTTTCATCATTTAAAGGAATAACATTTGTAGAAAAATAGTTACATTCATCACCAATTTCGTATAAGCCTAAACAGCATAGCAGGCTACCAGAATTTCCTTATCTTTCTATCTTATCTCTAAAATATATGTTCATTTAACATATATTATTTTGTAAAAAACTATTTTCTTTGAAGTCCGAGGGAGAAATGTAAAACAACCTCTATAAATGTGATGTAAAATGACTTAGTAAGGGTTGGAACTTGTATCAATAAAGGGTATGCATTTTGATGTAAATTTGTACACTTTACTGAAGAGATCATTTCATTAATACTGAAATTTTATTCCAGGTTTATTGTGTCAAGCAATTGGTGATGTTTACTCTCATGTGAAATTGTCATTTTCTCAGTTTTCCATATTCTCTCTCTCTCTCTCTCTCTATTGTTTTAAGAAGATAAAGGGACGAATTTGTTTAAATACACTCTTATTTGGATTATAAACAATGTTCATGTTTTCACTCTAATATTAACTATATAATTCATCCCAATACGCTCTATATTTAATTGATTCCTAATCCTCTTCATATTATTCACACCATGAATGCTCAAAATATCCAAAAGCTTGCCTATATTTCCTTGTTACTTCTATGTTCTTATTTTTGTATTTGATCATCCTAAGATTTATGACTCCATTTCCCAATGGCATTTCCTTGCATTTTTCAACCAAATATTTGAAAAATCAAACCTTTAAAAGTCATTACTAGCCTAATATCTTAAGACATAAATGTAAATCAGATATCCCTCTTTGAAGCTGGACGGGCTAGATCCCAACTTTACAGTTGTTTCTCTTGTTACGTCTACAATTTCATCCGAGCCTAGAAAAATTACGGATTGATAGCAAGCTCTCCAAAGTAGTATAAAGAAACTTAGGAAGGAATTTTGGTAGTATTATCAATGCATGTATAAAACCCTAGCATTTTGACAAAAATATATGGTCGTGCCTATCGAAATTTCAAGCTTGGATGTACAAAATATTTATTAAGCTTCACACATTCATCAATAAATGGTTAAGGATATGTTCCCATCTTTTTTTTTTGTATGTCAGAGGAATCAACAACATCAGTCATCTTTCACACGTGCGGTGTAGGGTCCAACCCCCCGGCTACCACTATAACCTCTCAAGGAACTGCCCAACCTATAAGAGAGGTACCCAGATAAGATGATACTTGAAGTCATGACCTGCTTAACAACACGAAAACCTTAACAGTGCATCCACTGGCCACTAGACCATGCCCCTGCGGGCTATATGTTCCAAATTTTTTAAATTGCAATGTTATCTACAATAAATGGTTAAATCAGTGTTATCAATAGTTTAAATTGCAGAGATTAGATTTGATTTCTTTGTAAGATCGGATCATGCAAATACATACTTAGAAAAAATATGTAGAGAAGTAACAAAAAGAAGGTAGTTTTTTTTTATCAAAATTGATTCATTGTTTCATGTCATCTATATAACTGTAGAGCCATATAAAATTATGGTCCCCTCAATTTTTGTGCAAAATTAGTTGACTCATGTAGTGTATAAAAATTGACAATGTAAGGTAATTTTATAGTTATAACAGTTGTAATTTGAAGTAAAATTAATAAAATGAAGCTTAATAAATTTAAAATAAGAATAAATATCCGAGGAGATGTTTAAATTGGGTGTTAGGTACTATAATAGTTGTAATTTGAACTAAAATTTGACAAAATAAATATTTCACTAAAATATCTTGCAATCCAAGTGTAAGGAGTTTGATAAATTCAAACTAAGAAGAAATATCTCAGATGTTTAAATTGGGTGTTAAGTACTACTATGGAATAATTGTAATTAGATGTGTGATTAGTCTTTTCTTGTATTCAACATTCAAAAATTGTTTCAAACCCTCTAGTCTTTTCTTGCATCAACGTTCAATTAAAACGCTCTAGCTTAAGAATACTACTTGTGTTCTTGGGCGTGTGATATTAATGGCATAGCAAACAATTTGGTTTTTTCAATCTTGTATAAAATATTTTGGTTTTTACATTGTGGTGGCAAGTTATTTTCTATAGTAAATTTACAATCAATTTCATATTTGTTCTTTTCTTTAAAGAGGTGGTGTATTGTTATTAAATATTAATTTCTAGAAGTCTGAGTGATATCTTTCGCAAATAGAACCAGAATATAATTACTTTCCAAGAATGAGAAGAAAATTAGATTTTAAATCATCGATTAATTATAAATGATTTTTTTTTTTTTTTTTTACATTTTAAGAGGATTAACACCAAATGTCTATGAATATTTTTATTGGGTTTTATTAAAATCCAAATACATTGATATATATATATATACATTTCATCTTCCTTGAATTTCAGTAAGTTAGAAAAAAAAACATCTTACATAATCATTGATTTTATAATGCAGTTATGTTAATAATATTCCATCTTTATAGAGATCAAAAGCTATTTATTATGTGAGAGTATGGAAATGGCTTTATGTTAGTTATTTGTATATTTTTTGGAAGGATAAATTGAGAGATTGATAATATTCTATATTTCCCCTATTTGTAATTCAACATTGATACTTTATAGAGTGTGGTGATTAAATTATTGGTGTGGTGCTAATTATAGAATGAAACAACTCTTCTTAGTTGTGTTTCAAATAATTGAATTTAGATATGTTTTCAAGAATTAATTTTATAGTTTTAATTATTTTTTATAAATAATGTTGTGTAAGGAAGACATTTTCGAACTATTGAAGAAACCCAATTTTATTTAAATTTATTGTTGAGTAATTTTGTCTATGACAAATTTGTGTTTTACCTCTAAAATTATCATATCAAAATATCGAGCCTCTTAAATATTTGTATTATTAAAAAAACTAAAATTTACCATAATATTGTGTTGCATTTAGAAAATGTAAAGTTGACTAACAATTAAATTTTCCGTCACATTCATTGATCACAAATCCACTAGTTGTAAATCCAATACTATGACAATTCTAAGTCATCAATGAAGCAAAATTATAGTGATATTTGCGTTAGGAAGCAATGTTATAATACTAAGTCTACTTATATTTAGATCTTAGTTTTTAAATATTCAAGTTAGATTTTAAAATATTCACTTTAATATTTAGGTTTAATCTTTAGTTTATAGTACAAGGTTTAATAATAATAATAATAATTTTAGGTTTAGTTTTAATAATAATATTATTTTATATTTATAATAATATTAGGTTTGTATAGTCATTGTTAAAAATATTATTAATAATTATATTTTAACAATATTTTAACAATAATTTTAACTAATATTAGGATTAACAAAAAATATAGAATCTTACGAAGGCATGCATACTTTACCTCCTCTAGTTTTGAACATGTGACCTCTTAGGAGGAAACACTTTCTCTTAACCATTAGGCCAACTTAACCTATAATTGGTTAGCACATTCAACTTTTATTAAAAATAGATTATTGGATTATTATTTTTTTATTTCTGTGTGTAGGTAATGAATATTGAGGCAAAATTATGGTTATATTTGGGTTAGTAATTAATGTTGTATAATAAACTGTACTCATATTTAATATTTCTCCAAGATATGTGATAGTAATTTATAATTACGTTTAATGTTAAGTTTATTAATATTAAATTTCGGTTTTGAAATATTAGATTTATATTTTGAAACATTAGATTTAATATTAAATTTTATTTTATTTAGGTTTATTATTAGGTTTAGGTTTTATAATATTAGATTTAGTTCTACTAATAACGTAATAATATTGTTTTAATTTTATAATAATATTTGGTGTGTATAACAATGATTAATAGCATTATTAATGATTGTTATTTTTAACATCAATTTAATTTATATTAACATTTTAATAATTATACAACATTAATATCAATTATTAATAATATTTTCTTGATGAAAACATTGATAAGATTCATAGTAATTAATATTATTAGATTTATATTTAAATTTAATAATATTAAATTATTATAGCAATGGCTAATAATGTTATTATTGAACATTGTTAAGAATATTTTAATATTAATTCTCACTAAATTAATATTAACAAATATATAATAATAATAATAAAAGAATACTAATATCATTTGTTAGTAATTTTTCCTCTAGAACTTAATAATAATATTAATATTGATAATATTAATATTAATATTAAAATTTAAATTTAAATTTAAATAACTTAAAATTGATATTATATTATATTTTATGAGTTTTAAAATTTAAAACTTATAACTATTATTATATCTTCAAGAGTAAAACTACTATTATAACTTTTTGCATATTTCTAAGAAATCAAAACATGTTAATATTGGTTAAACGACTATTATAAGTCTTATTATTAATTTAAATTTAATTAATATTAATATTAATTAATATTAATTAATAAATTTTAGTATTATCATTGATAATATTAAATATTAATAACATTTTAATATTATTTTTTAATATTAATTATTAAATATTACGAGTAATAATATTAATATTAATATTAAGTTTTAAAATTATTTATTAATATTAATATTAATTATAATAATAATTATTAATATTAATAACATTAAGTAATATTATCATGGTTATATTGTGATGAAAATTGTCTCTTGATCCAACTTCACATTATAACAAGTATGGTCTTCCATCATCCAAGGTCACATTATGAAAAAGATTGTCTTAATATGAAAATCAAGCATCATCCAAACTCGCATTATGAAAAATATTGTTTCAAATTGAAAATCAATCATGGTCAACCATGGTCCAATGATGTATTTTGACAAATGTTGTGTCAATATGAAAATAAAACATGGTTGATGATGGTCAACCATGTTTATTTTAGGGTTTTATAATATCTATTAAAACGTGAGATCATGACAAAGATTGTCTCAATATGAAAATAAATCATGGTCAACCATGGTCAATCATGGTCAGCCATGGTCAATCATCGTCAATATGAAAATCATCATGGTCAATCATGGTCAACCATGGTCCAACGTCACATTATGAGTAATATTGTCCCAATATGAAAATCAATCATGGTCAACCATCGTCGACCATTGTCAACCATGGTCCATCATAGTCAACTATGGTCCAATATCGCATTGTGACAAATATTCTCTCAATATGAAAATCAACCATGGTCAATCATGCTAAACCATGCTTAACGATAGTTAATAATCATGGTCACATTTTGACGAATATTGCCTCTTGGTTCAAAGTTTATGACAACTATGGTCATCCATGGTCAACCATGGTCCAACATCACATTGTGACAAAGATTGTCTCAATACGAAAATAAAAAATGGTTAACCAATGGCCAATGTTGCACTATGAAAAATATTGTCTCAATATGAAAATAAATCATGGTTAACCATGGTCCAACGTCGCGTTGTGAAAAATATTGTGTTAATATGAAATCAACCATGGTCAACGACAGTCAACCATGTTTATTTTACGGTTTATAATATTTATCTTAGGATTTATATAACTTGACTTTATAATATTAAACCCTTACATTTAATATTATTCCACTAATTTTTTAGTATTAATCTCTTACATTTATTAGTGCCTTGTGTTTATAATATCAATCCCTTGGGTTTATAATCATGGTCAACCATGGTCCAATGTCACATTGCAACAAAGATTGTCTCCATATGAAAATCAACCATGTTCAACCATCGTCAACCATCATCAATCATGCTCCAACATCACATTATAACAAATATTGTCTAAATATGAAAATCAACCATGGTCAACCATCTCCATTGATAGTCAACCATGGTCAAATATCGATTTGTTACAAATATTGTCTCAAAATGAAAATAAATCATGATCAATCATGGTCAATATGAAAATAAATCATGGTTAATCATGGTCAACCATGGTCTAATGTCTGATTATGACAAATATTGTCTCGATATCAAAACCATTCATCGTCAACCATCATCAACCATTATCAACCATGGTCCAATGTCTCATTGTGACAAAGATTGTCTCAATATGAAAATCAATCATGGTCAATCAGGGTGAATGCTCGTCAATAGCCATGGTCACATTATGGAAAATATTGTCTCATGGTCAAACGTCAAATTGTCACAACCATAGTCATCCATGGCCAACCATGGTCTAATGTCGCATTGTGACAAATATTGTTAATATGAAAATCAACCATGGTCAACCATTTTCAATCATGGTCAACCATGGTCCAACGTCCCATTGTTACAAAGATTCTATTAATATGAGAAGAAATCATAGTCAACCATGGTCCAATGTCCCATTGTGACAAATATTGTCTCAATATGAAAATCAACCATGGTCGACCATGTTTGTTTTAGGGTTTATAATATTTATCTTATGGTTTATATAATTTATGTTTACAATATTAATCCTTTGGGTTTTTTAGGTTTTCAGTATTAATCCCTTGTTTTTGTTAGTGCCTTAGGTTTATAATATCAATCTCTTGGATTTATTAATCTAAGGGTTCATATTCCTCGGGTATAATATTATTGATAGGGTTTATAATATTATTCCTAGGGTTTAATATAGATCCCTTGGGTTTATAATATAAATTCCTTCATTTTTTAATTTTAATTATAGGATTTATATTCTTAGGGTTTAATATTAAGCCTAGTATTTACAATATTAATCTCTTAGGTGTATTAATTTTACGGTTTATATTCCTAGGGTTTAATATTCATTCTAGAGTTTAATGTTTTTTTTCCCAAACAAAAAATCCGCAACTTTCTATTAATAAGTAATGAAAAGTTACATTTTGTATATGCATTAGAAAATCTACCTGTAAGATTACATATTTCCAGCGGGGCTAGGATTTTCACGCTTTCCTTTTCTCTTTTGGACAATCTGCCAAGTCCCTCAATGCAGGGAGGAAGGAACCAAGGCCAAAAAATTGTTCCTTGTCATGTTTTATTTATCTGAATCTGAGCTTTCAGACACATGCAATCTTTTATTTGCACCTAAGCTTATCTTGGAAGGAGTTTTTGTTGGAGTAGGATCCACCATGGTGTGTTCTGGCAGAGCTAACATGTTAAGTTCAAATGGGTCTTGTATATCATTTTCTGGTGCCCTCGTATTGGAAGTAGATTTTTTTCTCTTGTTTTGAATGGGAATATCCCCTTCTTCCTCTATCTCTGGCTCTGGTCCACCTGAGGGGAATCTCCATCCTTTGGTTGCTTTCCCTTTCTTCTTCTTTTTTTTGTTTTCCCTTTTGTTGTCCGGACATGTGTTTTGTAAGTGACCGATTATCCTACATATCCTGCACCTAAATGCAGTGTTTTCATAATCAAGATGTTGCTTCCATTTTTGTTGGTTATGAAGAAAATGGATACTTTCTGGTAGTCCTTTGTTAGGATCCACGTCCACACAAATTCGTGTGAAGGTGAAGATTCTCTCTTCCGAATGTTGGATCTATATTTTGATTTATCTCCCTATGGTGTTTCCTATGCCCTCTAATACATATTCATTCCAAAAGTGAAGTGGGAGATTGTACAACTACACCCAAAATAGTGTTCTCGTTATCTCCATCGTGTTTGCATTGAAATTAGGGAACCATAGTGTGATGAAGAGGCCGGTGGAGCCCCAAAACCATGGTCGTGCCTAGAGAATGATATCTCTGGTTTCTGTAGAATGGAACTTGACTATAAAATACCCCTTGGAACAAATAAGGATATCACACTCCATAGTCCAATTGGTAAAAGTCTAGTGAAAAAGCTCCATTGGTTTGGGCTAGAAACAAATAAATCTATATATTATTTCCTATGTTTCAAATGTGGAACAACGATCATTGATCTTTGGTGCTTTAATGTTCAGTTCTATCACGCAGCTTAGTTGCTCCACTATGTATGGTTTTGGAGTATTCTATGCTAGTTCAAATGTTGTTGTTTCTTTGTTTTTCCCCTGCAAAATGTTACTGTAAGAGATACCATTTGGGGTGTCACCTTTATAAGTGTTGGCTCCCCTTAGTCCATGTGCTCTGTTATGTTTAGATCTAGTGGATGTGTTTGCTCCTAGAGTACCACCTTTGAGTCGCAAATTCAACACTATGGAGGAGTTCCTTTGAATGTGGTATTATTTTAATTGGGCTTCTTCCTGTAGCAACTTTCCTGAATATACTAGACTTTTTCTTGAAGCTAGGATGCCTGTAGAAAGTTGGATCTTATGCTCTAGATATGTAACAGATTTCACTTCATGTACCCACATACTCTTTGATTTCCCATCTAAGCTTTTTATGAAGATCTGAAAACAAGTCTTAGAGGCAGAGACCCCTTCTCTTCTATCTGTTTTGGAGTATTTTGAGTAGACACCTCTGACGGAGCTGTCACAATGTCCAGGAGGCACAAATACAACACATTGGGAGAGCACACAAGTAGGTACTTCCTCACACCGCCCCCATAATTTTTTTCGTTGTGATAAAGGGTGTGGTTTTAACCCCCAAGCTACCGATGCAACGAGCTAGGAAAACCTTCCCTCATAAATCTAGAAATAATAATTGAAAGTAGGCCAAAACACTAAAAAACACAAAGTAGAGCTTGGGGATAGACAAACCCATTTTAGGCATTCCTTTTGGATCCAGTTTCCCCAACATCACGTACATGGAAACCAACCTCTAATATCGCAGTGCCTTGTGTGCCATCGACGTTGAGGAACCTCTTCACTACTGAGACGGATGTTTGAAGTTACTATTCCCAATCCCCCACTAATTTTCAACCGTGGGGAAGGTAAAATGCCATGGTATACCTTTTCTGTGAACCCAAAGTCGATACCGCTTGCCCCATCTCTGCCAGCGAGGGACAACAGCCAGTCGTTTGGTGTGGTCGTAGTGTAGGGATGCCATATTCCTTGATGAGGAAAGCAGAGGCCCCCAATGTCTCCAGAATTGATGCCGTTAATGACTATGGAGGTCTGGGTACCCTTGCCAGTTTTCATTGTAAGAAACAACTTCTAAAAACCTTGATTTACTAGAGCTCAGCAGATATTCAATCTCCTCCCTCTCTTGCCATCTAGGTCGGAGTAAGCAAATCAGCCTTCCCCTTCTAGTGCATGCCTGTGAGGATCCACTGTTGCATAACTGATTTCCATGACCTACAAACACTAGCCCTAGTTCTTCTTCTCTCTATCTTGCCCCAAATGTCATAGAGCTTAATTTTATTCCCTTGGGTTTTTAATATTAATCCTTTGGGTTTATTAATCCCTTGGGTTTTTAGTATTAATCCCTTGTCATTTTTAGTGTCTTAGTTTTATAATATCAATCCCTTGGTTTTATTAATCTAAGGGTTCATATTCCTAGGGTATAATATTATTGATAAGTTTTATAACATTAATCCTAAGGTTTATAATCCATTAGGTTAATAATATAAATTCCTTGAGTTTATAATATTAATCATAGGGTTTATATTCCTAGGGATTAATATTAAGCCTAGTGTTTACAATATTAATCTCTTAGGTTTATTATTTTTAGGGTTTATATTCCTAGGGTTTAATATTCATCATTGGGTTTAATGTTATTCCCTTGGGATTATAATCCATTTGGTTGTTAATATTAATCCTTTGGGTTTATTAATCCCTTGGGTTTATAATATTAATTGTAAGGCTCATGATATGAATCTTAGGGTGTTTATTTTAGGGTTTGGAATATTTATCTTAGGGTCTATGTTCCTTGGGTTTATAGTATTAATCCATTGGGTTTATTAGTCCCTTGGTCTTATAATATCAACAATTTAATATTGTAACATTGGAATGGTACAAAAATGTATCCAACATCACATTGTTGCAAACATTATCTCAATATGAAAATAAGTCTAACAATCATTATCGCATTTTTACATTACATTGTAATTTATTCAATGTCGCATTGTTACATCACAAGACTTGATTTTAATACAAGGTTTATAATATTAGGGCCTCTTAATATTCAATTTATATTATTAAAGTTTAATATTTGGTTTATAATTTGTAGTATTATTGTTTATAATATTAATATGAGGGTTTAATATCAATCCCTTGGATTTTGAATATTAATCCTTTGAATTTATCAATCTCTTAGGTTTATAATATTAATATTAGTGTTTATATTCCTAGGGTTTAATATTAATCCTAGGGTCTAATGGTATTCCCTTGGGTTTATAATCCTTAGTTTTTTTAGTATTAATATAATGAGTTTAGTAATCCATAGTGTTTATAATATTGTTCTAAGGTTTCTAATATTAATCATAGGGTTTATATTCTAAGGGTTTAATACTAATCCAATGGTTTATGATATTAATATTATGGTTTAATATTAATCCATTTAGTTTATAATCCCTTCTGATTATAATATTAATCCCTTAGGTTTATTAATCTTAGGGCTTATGTTCCTAGGATTTAATATTATCCTCACATTTATTGTTATTCCCTTGGGTTTAAAATCCATTGTGTTTTTTATCTAAATCCCTTAGGTTTATTAATCATATAGCTTTATAATATTAATCATAGGGTTTACTGTTTATTTTAGGGTTTATAATATTAATCATAGGGTTTAGCGTTTATTTTAGGGTTTATAATATCTACCTTAGGTTTTATATCTCTTGGGTTTATAACATTAATTCCTTATGTCTAATATTATTCTCATGGGTTTATAAACCCTTGGGTTTATTAGTCCCTTGAATTTATGACATCAATCCCTTGGGTTTCTTAATCCAGGGGTTCATATTCCTAAGATATAATATTATTCATAAGGTTTATAATAGTAATCCTAGGGTTTAATTTAAATATCTTTTATTTATAATCCATTGGGTTTATAATACAAATTCCTTCAATTTATTAGTCCCTTCGTTTAGAATATTAATATATTAGGTTTAATATTAATATTAATTTCTTGGATTTATAATTAAATGTTAACATTTATTTTAAGTTTAATATTAATCTCTTGAATGTATAATTTGTAATATTACAGCTTATAATATTAATCCTCTATGGTTTATAATACTAATATGTTAGGTTTATCAATCCCTTGGGTTTATAATATTAATTTGTTGGGTTTATAAATCCCTTCAATTTATAATACTGATAATTAGTTAGGTTCATTAATTGCTAGGGTTTTTAATATCTGGGGCTTAGAATATTAATAATTAGTTGTGTTCATTAATCCCTTGGGTTCTAATCTCTAGGTTTTATAATATTAATTGCTTAGGTTTATTGATCGCTTAATAATCCCGAAAGTTTACAATATTAATCCTTAGGTTTATAATAGTAATAATTTCTTGTGTTTATTGATCCCTTTGGTTTGTAATGTTAATCGCTTTGGTTTATTAATCCCTTAGGATTTTAATATTATACCATAGATTTTTAATCAGTTTGGTTTTTAATATGAATAATCCCTTCGGTTTATAGTAACCATCCATTGCATTTATAATACCAATCAATTTGGTTTATAATATTATTCCCTTGGGTTTATTTTCACTCGGGTTTATAATTTTAATCCTTTGGGTTTATAATATTAATATATTAAGTTTATTATTAGATTTTATCATAATAATGTTAGAGTTTATAATATTAATCTTAGGGCTTATATATTGGGTTTGATGGTGTTAGGGTTTATAATACTCAATTTAATATTAAAGTTTAATATCATGATGTGTGACATTGTTCTTATTAATAATGTATTATTTTAATCTTAGGCTTAGCGTTTTTCCATTTAGTTTATTTTCCCTTGAGTTTACAATATTAAAACCTTGTGTTTATTTCCTCTCGCGTTTATAATAAATTCCTTGGATTTTGCGGTATTACATTTTTTTATTTTGGATTTATAAAATTGCATTTAGTACGAGGATGTGAAATGTTAGGTTTTTAATATTGGGGTATATAATATTCATGTTAATATTGAGTTTTTTAATATTAGGGCTTATAATATTAATCCTATGGTTTAAAATATTTACTTTAAGGTTATAATATTAATCTTAGGGTTTATAATGTTGAATTTTATAATATAAGGACTTATGTGTGTGCAGTTGTTATTATTTATATAGTTATTAATAAGTACAAATAGTCAATTTATAATAGCCATATTAACACTATACCTCTAATAATTTTTAATATGATTGATAAATGCCTATCTGCGTATATCAACCACTTTTACTAATGTGGTTGTATATATACATCATACATGCCTATTATTGACCACATCGGTAAATGTGATTGTGCTAGTTAACATAAATATTTAAAAGATATATTTAATAAAAGATACAAATAAAAACATATATTTCTACCTTCTTATAAATTTTTAAAATATATATTTAATAAACAAAAATTAAAACATATATTTCTACCTTCCTATAGCTACACAATCCTTGAAAATATTTTATAGAAAATTCCTACCCTTTTTATAATAGTGAAACTCTCATATATTTTATAGCAAGCTCCATCGTGCTAATATATCCTCTAATATACTAAAATTAACATATTTTAATATATTATTTATTCCCCTCATCCTGATTTTCATCATTAATTTTTATATGAAAGAGTATTTCTTCATTCAAGCCATAAAACATGCAAATGGATGTCGAGGTTCCTTGCGGTGATTTGATAAATATCAAAGACTTAACTTATTTCATAAAATGAGCAGCTCAGAGGTGAGGTGTTGCACCTTGAGACTGCCTCTAGCAGAACACTGTACACCATCATCATTACAAACAATGAGTATATAACTTACACACATGTAGGGAAGTTATAACAACACCCTAAAGAATAGGAACTAAATCCTAATGTAAGGCGTACACTCAACTAATGAACTGACTCTCTCCTAGAATGCATTTCTCCATTATCTTCAACACTTCCCCTTAATGGAGAAAGAGCTCACTAGTACTGCTAACATCTCCCTAAATAGCTCAAATTTAATTCTTCCAAGAGGCTTAGTAAAAAATGTTTGTAGCATTGTCAAAAGTATTACAATATTCAATATGTATTTCCTCTGACTAAAACTTCTCCCTAACAAAATGAAACTGTGTATCAATATGCTTTGTGTTTTTATGAAACAAAAATTTATTTGCAAGTTTTATGGAGATTTGGTTATCACATCTGATAACTATTGCATCTTTTTTTCTTCTCTGACATCCTAGACAAGTCTCCTCAACCAAACTACCTCACATTTATCTACACACATTGCTTGATACTCAACTTCTGCTGAAGACAAGAATACAATGTCCTACTTCTTGTTGCTCCATGGAATGACCCCGAACCCAATGTTGAATGCATAACCCGCAGGATCAAGGTTTAATATATATATATATATATATATATATATATATATATATATATATATATATATATATATATATATATATATATATATTGGCCCACCTGAGTCTTAAAAATCCTCGTCAAATAAGCGACAAAAGACGAATAAGTATTCATTGACAACAAGTCATTGACAAAGTCTAAGGTTCCTTGAAGATACCTTAAGACACTTTTCTCTGCAACCAAAAGACTCTCAAGAGGATATTACATGAGTTGTATCAATACACTAACTTCATAAGCCAAATCCAACCTAGTTGTAGGCAAATAAAGTAGACTCCCAACCAGTTGTTTGTGCAATGTGCCATCGACATCCTTGGAACCATCATCATTCTGAAGTTTAATATTTTTTTGTAAAGGTACTACTGCAGCTTTTCCCTAATCCTTTCTGAATTTGTTCAATACACTCATGACATACTTCCCTTGTGACAAAAACTTTTGGCCAAAATCCCTACAAAATTCAGGACCCAAACAATATTGTAGCTCTCCATGGTATTTCATCTCAAAAACATGTGTCATCTACTCTTTGATTTCTTTAATGAGTTGATCGACATTTCTTGTAATTATAAGATCATATACATATAAATAAATCAAAACAATTCACCCCTGTTTATCAAACACGGTATATAGAGTAGGGTCATTCTTGCTTATTTTATAACTATGTTGTATGAAGAATGAATTAATTTTTTCATACTACTACCTGGGTGTCTGTTTTAGTCCATACAATGCTTTCTTCAATCTACAGACTAAATGTTCCTCCCCCTGTTTAACAAACCCTTTGGGTTACATTAAATGCATTTCTTCTTTTAATTCCCCATTTAAAAATGGATATTTCACGTCTAGATGGTGTATAATACAATGATGTTTGGTAGCTAAAGAAATTAACATTGTAATTGTGTTTAATTTAGCTACACGGGTGAAGGTTTCATCATAATATATGCCTTCTTTTTGTGAGTACCAATTTGCAAAAAACCTAGCTTTATATTTCTCTATACTCCCATCTACTCTAAATTTAGACTTGTATAACCATTTGCAAACTATCGGTTGTTTGCATTCAGGCAATTCAACTAGATCCGAGGTTTTATTTTAAGTATTGACTCATATTATTCTTCCTTGGCTACCCTCCATTCCACATATTGACTATCTTCTCTATAGTTTGAGGGTTAAACAACATTTAACATACTAATTATAAGAGCATGATCCCTATATCTTGTTGGAAATTGAGTTCGCTTACCTGATCTCCTGAGTGGTGGAGTGGCTTCACAACTGATCTGGTCATCCCTTGCTGGAATTATATTTTCTACTGCATATGTACATCTATTTCTTCCTTTTTCTATTGTTGCTTCTACTCATGGTTGTTCCTTGTTTCATCACTCCTTTCTTCCATCAGCAAAGGAATGTCCCACTCTTCATTGTATTTATCATAGTTTCCAACAAGAACCTTCTCATGGAATACTACATCTCTATTTGCAAATACCTTATGAGTAGAGGGATTAAACAATTTATAAGCTTTAAACTCAGTAAGATACCCAAAAAAAGTGCACTTAATGGCCTTTGAATTTGGTTTCTTCTTATCCTCCTTTGGAACACGAGCAAAAGCTTTGGAGCCAAAAAATCTTAAATGTTTAACTGTGGGATTAAAACAAAATAAATATTTGAATGGATTTTTAAACTCAATACTTTTTTTTGGACTCCTATTCTTCAAATATACTGCATTATTTTTATTATTTCTGAAAAAAAAATTAGACAAATTCTTATCTTTTAACATGTTGTGAGAACACTCCACAAGGGTTTTGATCCTCCTCTCTGCAACCCATTCCGTTTAGGAGTGCGGGGTAGTGTGAACTGTTGAACTATCCCATAGTCCTTGCAATATTTGATGAAGCCACTTTGCTTCTATTCTCCCACTTGATCCGACCGGAGAATTTTAATAAACTTTCTTGTATGTTTTTCCACCATGCTTCTAAATTATTTAAAGTATTCAAAAGTATGACTCTTATTAATGAGAAAATATATTGAGGTGAATCTTGTGGAATCATCAACAAATAATAAAAAATAATAGGCAGCTCCTAATGATCTTTACTGCATCGACCCACATAAATCAGTGTGCATAAGTTCTGGTATATCTCTCTTTTTTCTATCTAAGTTTTCAGGAAACTCATCTTTGTGCATCTTCCCAAGAGAACATGCTTCAAAATCAACATGAAAATTCTTTAAAATAGGGAGACCATTGACCATACCTCATTTCTAAAGTAGCAACAGGTCATTTAAATTGATATGACCGAATTTTTGATGCCATAAGTCCTCTGCAGTTGTACCTAATGTTTTCAATGCTTGGTGTGGTGCACTTCTTACATTGAGCTTGTAAATACCTCCAACTCAAATCCCTGATGCAATTGCCTTCATACAATCCAAAAGATATTTAATAATACAATAAGACTTAAAAACTCTACCTTAAGATTCTGATATGTTATCATAGAAACAAAGATCAGATTTTTTTTATTCTCAGTACACATATTACATTTTGAATATGCTAATATTTGCATCAGGCAATACGAAATGAACATTACCATACCCTTTCATTTGGTACCCTCTGTCATCACCAAGTTATATTTTCTCACCACTGCTAGTTTCTTTAAAGTTTTCAAATCACTGTCTGTTACCTGTCACGTGAGTGGAAGCTCTTGAATCGACAAATGAAACCTATGCTTCATCATTCACATAAGAATCAACCATAAACAGTATGAGGTCATGATTATGATCTTCATCAACAAATTTTCATGCATGCCTCTTATGTCTATGCTAAGATTCATTAAGCCTCTTTTTATGGCCATTCTTTCCAATATGACCAACTTTACCATAATAGAAACATTTGGTTCCTGAATTGTTTCTGTTTGAGGACATACCTTGAGGTGGATTTCTTTATGGTGTACCTCCACCTTTCTGTCTTGCATTTTCCTTCCCTCTTAAGTGATTCTTCATTTCCATGAAAGAAATATTAGAACTCTGGTGTTTCAGAGTCATCTGCCTTTCTTTCTCTTGCATCAGGATCCCAGTCAATTGTTCAAAATTGGGGGCTTTCTCTCTTGCATTCAAGCCTGTGATGAACATTTGATAGTCATCAGTCATATCATTCATGGTAATTTTGAGAAGATCAGTGTTTGACACTTCCTCCCCTATGTCTCCAAGCTTATATTTAAGGTCCCTGATGCAAGAGATGAATGGAGATACTGATTCATTATCCTCCATTTTAATAGATAGAATATTTCTTTTCAGGAATAAAAGGTGATTTATGTTTATGATCTCATACAGATCTTTGAGAGTTGTCCAAATCTCATTTTTTGATTTAAACTCTTTGATGTGAGGGATATTACAGTCTTTCACTGAGAATTTCAATAACACTTTCACATTTTTCTCCCTCATCTCCCAATCCTTAATAATTGCAGTTGATCTACCTCCTGCAGCTATATATTTCAATTCATATCCATTTACAATCTCTCATGCACTTTTTGCCTCCAACCATTGAGCTTATTTCTCTCGTTCAAGTATGCTTCGACCATTTGGTTATTCATTTTGACAGTTAAAAAAAAAATATTTCGCCCTCTAGCAATTGAAAAAAAAGCGGATTTGCCCTAGATCCAAAGAGACAATTTCAAGAAGCCTTATTTTAAAAAAATATTGCAGAGATCCTCTTTAAAAAGAAAACCATTTTTAAATATGTGCCCCAAGTCAGTTTTCAATTAAAAAAAAATTATCGAAATCTTTTCAAGCTTATTATAAATTGTACCGCAAACTAGTGGTAAGGGATCGATCCTACTCCACTTTGATCTTGCTCCACAGAATAGCTCCACTCTTTAGAATATGTAAATGGAGAAACAAATTATTTTCAACATGCACCGTCAACTCAACTGCTTGACGGAGTAGCTACCACGCACACCAATTGTTGTCTCTACTAGCACCATGAAATCGACCACTCGAGAAACGGCTCCTAAGGTCATAGCCTAGCCACTCAACCTTCCAAGTATGTTCAAGCCCGAACAAAAGTCCAATAAGCAAAAAATATCCTTCTATTTTAAAGCAGATTGGGTCGTCTTATGTAGGATGCTTGCTGCTTTGTGACCTCCAACGATCTTGACGCAGTGGAGTGATCTCTGTATCTTCCCAACAAATCTGAATTAGTGCCTTCTCAATAGATCTAAAACAGTTCCCTCTCAATAGATATGAAGCAGTTCCTTCTCAACAGATCTGATTGTGGCTCAATCCAGTGATATTTCAGATCTGCGTTTTCCACGTGTTATATGCTCGGTGTAAGAGATTCTATGTCAACTTCAAGCACCACCATCATGAAGTGCATAGGTTAATGAATGGCATGCTGCATCAAACACCTTTTTGATTTTACGCCTTGTGGCTCGATCTCAACTCCTTGTTGAGTATCAAGGGTATACCTTCTGGCTCGATCTCGACACCTTTTTGAGTATCAAGCATATGCCTTGTGGATCAATCTCAAAACCTCGCTGCTCAATCTCAATATCCATGCCCACAATGATTTGGGAGGTAGCCAATCCACCGGCGTGTAGGCAACAATAAGATATCAATGCCTCGTACACGCCCACCAAAACACTAACACCATCGGTGCAACAAGAAAATGTAGTCAACCTAAATGTGCCTTCTTGATACAGGAGCATCATGGTTCCAAAATTTTGTACATTTAGTAGAATCTAGGGGGTCTTCTATTTTTTAAGAGAGTTGGTTTCCTAAGTATTTAGTTAATGTAATTTTCAATGTTTTGAGTGATTTTATGTGAGAAGTTTAGAATAGGATTTAATTAGATATTGGGAGGCATATTTCTAAGTGTTCTCAAATGTAGGAGAACATGACTGATTGAAGAGATTGGTGTGGATTGAGATATTTTGAAATATTGTAAATATTAGACTAGAAAGTAGTTAATGATTTTGTGGATTTGAGAGGATCGTTAGGATTTAGTTGAACATTGAGATCCTCAAGGGATAAAGAAGATATTTTAGGAATTAATTGAGGACTTAGAGGATTTTTAGGATTTTTTTATGTAACCTATGGGTATGAACCAGAATTGGTTACTCAACCTTTTGTATATATTGTTAAGCCACAAATGAAATAGAGACACAGATTCTAAAATAAGAGTTTTGATTGTAAGCCCGCGAGCATAAACAGAGAGGAAAATAAAAGGGCCATGTAAAGGCACATAAGGCCAAATTTAGACTGTAAACATATTTTTATTGTATCTGTACATTTATTGGTTAATGAGAAATTGAATTCATGGTGACTTTTTTTTGTTTCTTTTACGTGTTGAGTGATTCATAACTGAAGAAATTTGATATTGGTGAAGTAATTAAATGATTGCATGAATTCAGATGAATGAATGAGTCTTTCTGAGTGATAAAGGACTTAATGGCCTGGTAGAATCATGCATGATTCCAGTCTAGAGAAATTAAATTTGTGTGCAAGTCGAAGGAGAGTTAAAATCGAATCCTAGATTCAGAGTTTTGACACAGAATGGTGTTCTGTATTCCTTATTAAGAAATCATGCTAAAGAGTGCAGCAGCGTGAACATCAAATATCTAAATGAATGAGTAGAAGAGAAAGCTTAGGAGACGCAGATTCCCCTTCGAATATTTCAAAAAAATAAAATGGACGGTGAGGATTAGATCATAAAGATCAGATGGAAGATGAACAACAGATATTACTTCGCAAGATAAGTTGGGAAATTTTCGAAGTGGATACGTGTAAAGAAGAGCATACATGTGCATATTGCATAGCACATGTGATATGGTGGAACATATACACAAAAAATTAAATCCATGAATTTCCTAAGTGCAATAATGTTTGGGTTGCGAAGGTGCGCTGCGATATCATCATTGCATTCGGCATCGGCATTGATATTGTTTATGTTTAAAGTTATTTGGTATAAGTGACAACAGGCGATATTGTAAAATATGGGAACTCCGATATTATGATCCGCTGTGAGAAAAGGATATTTGTGTGGGCCATAACCCGTAGGTCCATGTGTGCATTTTGTAAAGATGCAGTTTTATTAAGCTTATGCGTGCATATATGAATAGAAGGTTAATGTCTATATATAAAGTGGGTTATTTTGGGTGAATATGGAGGAAGCATGTACTCTATAATGTTAAGTTGAATAATTTTTGGGGATAATTTCGCTAACCTTGCTATCATTTGGTATCATAGGGAGGTTTATGAAGATGTCGTTTTGTTGCATCATTTTTGGTATTGGAGCAATAAAATCTCTTTTGGGAGAAATTTAAAGCAAATTGATGCTCTTGAATTTTTTTGTGTCGAATCCAAGTGTGATTGCGGAAGAAAGAGGAGATCAGTAAAGCAAGCATGATTTGCAGAAAATTGACAGAGACAAACTATGAAAGAAGATGTGAGTAAGTGATACTCTTAAGAAGAGATTGCAGAAGCATAAAAAACACAACTATGGTTGTTTTCTTGTGAAGAATGGAGATTCACTCGAATGTGGAGAGTGGATGGAGATTGTTTGTGTAACACCCCTAGTTTATGTGTTTGAATTTCAAAAACTAGACATTTGAACTTTAATTCTAAGGGGAGTGGACCCCAAAGGACAAGTATTTTGTGAACGTAATTAAATATTTAATTTGAGAAAATGAATAAAATAATTCTGTGCAGATTGACCAAAATGAGAATTATGAGATCACTTGCTAAATCCATGAGGATGGATAAAGGAAAATAAATTCCCCAAAAATCTTTCAAAAATCCTTGAAAGAATTTATTTCCAAATTAGATTTTGAGGAAAATCTAGTTTCCCTAATGATGTGAAGAGTAGTTGGGAAGAGGTAAAAAGCTGGGAAAAGCAGAAAGCGGCTTTAAAAGTCCCTAAATAGGGAATCCTAGGCAAACAGGAAGAAAAGCATCCTAATATTCTGGACGCAGAATTAGAAACAGGCTTTGGGGAGAAAAAGATTAAATAAGTTATTCCTAAACAGACCAGGGGTGGTCTGTTCTGGAGGTGGTCTAAGCTCGAGGGTGAGTTCTGGAGATAGAGGGACTCTACGGTTGGGAGGACTGGTCAATTACCCAAGTGGTATGCTCACAGTAATTATGAACCATTGAAAATTTAATTGTGATGTGACATACTGTAGTTACCTATGTATACTGTGTTTTTTCTGAATTAGAATAGTGTTCCATACATTTACAGAGTTAAGAAGGGATTTAACCCTTTCAGTTCTACATGGTTGTAGGAACTACAAAAATGAGGCAAAATCATCCAGAAGCTCTAAACCAGCCTTTAGTTTAAATCTAGAGATTTATAGTACCTCATAATTCATAAATTGGTAAGTTTAATCTGCTTATGTGGGAAATGGAATATATATAGTCAACACTGTCAGAAAATTCATAAACCTGTAAACAATAGGAAGGTAAATGTATATAGGACAAAATTATTCCTTTATTGAATGAACTAAGTGAAGTGCAGATATATATAGAATTTTCAACAGCAGTGCATGTCAATTTATAGATATTTTAATATCTTCTCTAATAAGGACTGAATGGAAGAGTATGTATTTCTAGTACTGATTATCTATCTTAGATAGCAAAGAAATGAAACTAAACATGACTATCAACTCTAGAAATAAGTATGGAGGGAGAGTTAGGTATAAAAGCTATGGGATTAACCCCCTTTATAAAAGGGAGGATCCACTGAATACCTGTTGGAAAAATTAGACGTGCATGGGAAGTTATAAAAAAAACCAATACCTGCACCCTATACATATATATACATATATTGAAGAATGTAGCAAACAGATATCCACCAGATCTATATATATATATATATATATATATATATATATATATATATATATATATATATATATATATATATATATATATATATATATATATCGATAAAATCGGTTCTAAACATTTGATATCTGGAAATTTCATTATATTATGAAAACAAAAGAACTAAAATTAGATGTATGCAGTATAGGGAATAATTAGCTTGACATACGAAGCTTTCCCAATTGAACTACAACCTCTTAGGAATACAAAGAATCCCTGGTAGGAGTCATACAATATATACAATTGATAGACTTTGTCATTTCTCATTTACTGAGTCACTGTAAACTTGAAGAATCTGAAAATAGAGAGACTTATATACATTGAATTCATTACTATGATAAGAATTTGAAAAGAGAAATAACTCATTATTTCTTCAATCATATTAAACCGACACAAAACAAATAATTGAATGCGAGGTAACAGGAGAAAATCCATCAAATAATAATCTGGAGATCCTTAGAAAATATCATGGAGTTATCAATAATATTAGAGACGAAGAATAAATATGTTCTGTATATAAATATCAAAATCTGAGCCCTCTCGGGAAATAGTCTTTTAAAATACCACACTCTCACACCAGAAATTAAAATATTCAAATAATTTTATCATACGAGTGAAAATCATTAATAGTCACAGTCTCTGACAGAGTCTAGAATTTCAATAGACACTGTTTATGACCCTAAGGAATTTAACTATTCTGCACAAATGAGGTGGAACAATGTGACGAGAGGATGGCTTCTCTCCGCCCATGGGTATACCGATGTGAAACGCCAAGAGCAGTGGAACTAGTGTCAAATGAAATGACGTATCTCATGGCTCGCCGAGGATGAAAATCCTATGGCGTCTACATTACCTGTAGAACCACAGCCATGACAGTGAGATTATGAATAGGGAAACTGATAAAAAGAATTCTATTAAGAATGAAAAAAAATATACCAAGAAATAAATAGCTACCTGGCAAAGGAGGCCCTCACTCCTTCCAAATGATTCTGCCATAGAAATAGAGACATGATGTAAATAAATTGTAAACCAGGAGTCTAACAGTGGAATGAGAAAAACACTCTAACTAATAGTACAAGAAAATCGATTCTTACCTAGGTTAGGTATCTCTCGCCAAAGAAGAGACGAGTGAAATCAACACACCATCGTTCCAGTCCCAAAGGACAAGCAGGAATATGCTCTATCAAGAAACAAAGGCTTATTAGTATCACGCATCGTTAGCAAGTCGTCAAATGAAATAGACGAAGAGATGGTGGCGTAAAAGCAGAAGGAAGAAATCAATACCTTTATAAGGGCAAGAAAATCCAACGCGAGGAATCCTTGTTAGTAGACAGACAAGAGAACGAAATGGCGTAAACAAAAAAAAAAACTCAGGTCAAATACTGTAACTTGAATGTATTATCATACTCAGAAATCATAACAGTGTCACAAGTTAACATAGCGTAAGGCTTATACGATTATACTTGCCTTGTGAGGCGTTGACAGAGGAATACGAAGCCTGGAATGTATAATGGCTCGCATCTCCAGCATGCAAGGGTTCGACACCATGAGTAGCACAAAAAAAACCAAATGAGGGCCGAAAGAACAATCTCAAGAATTTAGTGCAATATTTATAAAAAACCCCAATCACGAAACCCTAATGGGATAACGAAATCTTAGCTGTCCAAATGGAAAAACATCCATGGTGATTCCACGGATCGAATGGACGAAATTTGTATTTAAAACAGTCGTTCGACATTAAATTGACAAGCTATAAAATGAAGTTCACGGCACCTCTGCTCGTGTTGGGTGGATTGCCTAGGTTCCAGAGTAGTCTGGCGTGGAAATTTCCAATGCAAACGTGGATCCATAACACTTGAACAAGAATAAGATGAAATCCATCACAAACAAATACAATTAAATAGAGAACCTTACATAAGTTGACGTGGAGAGTAGATATTACGTCTCAATTCCCAAACCACATTAAATCGACTTTGCAAGGACGCAGTACGTGGAATCTAAAGTTGAAGACGTCCATATTTACATAACTTCCGACATAAACAACATGTACAACAAAGATATTCGATGACTTTGACACATACATTGTGAAAACCGTGGCTACAAACTCATTGAATAGCCATAAGATCGATATATGTATAGATATAAAACCATGTGAAATAAATCAAGCCAACGTTCATAAGCATTGGGTCTAGGACAATGGTTTTATAACATGGGAGTATAGTTCTTCATTAAAGAATTTAAGGAATGCCATGATCGACGTGGATATAAAATTTTGAACCCCATTATATACATAATAGTATGGCTAATGCCAAACAATTCAATGGTATCAAAATGAATGTGGTGTAGGTCGATAGGATCAACATTTCATTGGAAGTGGGTTAGTGGTGAAAATCCACTATGGTTATAATACAAAGACCCTTTATACAAATTTGGTTGGAAATAAAATCAAATAGGTATTGATTTTTGATATATGGGTATAGGTATATAGAATAAATCATATTGGGAGAAGAAATATGATTTAACAAGATAACAAAAAATTATAATATGATATTCTTTGGCGGAATTATTCTTGAAATCTAGAATGCAGGAAAAACAAAATGGGAGACAAATGGGAGATTTTACAAATGGTATCAAAGCTCAAGTTATATAAAACTGGGCTATTGATTTTGTGCTCATTGTTGTTGTGTATTCACTGTATAACTTAATTACTGGGAAAAGAAAAATAAATTTAACACTGATCTGTGTTTTGTAGTGTATAGTGGTGTTGGAATGGCAGAAGGTGAGGAAATTTATGTTGATCCACGCGATGAAGATAATACACCAGATCCCAACGTTCTAGTGATGGCTATGTTGCACAGTTTGCAATGAGAAATGGCTGAGCTAAGAAGCCAGAATGACAGATTGTCATTAGCCAGTGAGGATCAGGAAAGGCTCATAAGAGAATTAATTTCGTAGAACAGCCAAGAAGGTGAAGGTTCCAGAACGAGGAAGACTAATGAGTCTGAAGAAGATGATGCTGTTAGGCATCAGTATAAGCAGAAAAAGGAACTACAGGGGGAATTCCGAAAGATCAAGCCTCCCTCCTATGATTGGGAGAAGGAGGAAGATGTTGAAGCCTGGTTGTTGAACATGATTAAATACTTTCAAGTCTATGAATATGAATGCAATCTGAAAGCCAGATTAGTTGTCTACCAGCTGCAAGGTAAGGCTACCTTGTGGTGGGAGGAGACGAAAATGGTTCATGCCATCGATGAAAAGACAGTCACTAGGGAATAATTTCAGGTTAAGTTTAAAAACCGCTATTTGAATGAACATTATTATGATGATAAAGCAAAGGAATTCCATGAAATTAGAGTGGGACTGCTCACAATTGATGAGTTTGTCACCAAGTTTACCAATCTGTTGAGATATGTCCCTTACATTAGGGAAGAGAAGGCAAAGGTGAAAAGGTTTCTGAACTGTTTGCCTGCTGTGTACAAAGAGAAGATTGAGTTTGATAACCCAAAAACTATGGACAAGGCAGTGAGGAAAGCTAGATTATGTTATCAGCAGTTTAAAGGAAAGGCTGAGCATGGAAAAGGTTGGCTAAACAAAGGTGAAACAAAAGGAAAGAAACAGAAACCAGCTTACTTAAGGAATTTTGGTAGGGACCATTAGAGGAAAAAGTTTAATAAACCAAAAGAAAGCTAAACAGCTCAGTCTCAAATTGGTTCCAAACAACTAGAGGAAGGAAATAAAAAGGAAGGCGTAGTCAAAATGAGGGAACCTTTGAAATGTTGGGGATGTGGAGAACCCCATCTTTTGAGGGATTTTCCCCATCGAAATATTCAGATGATTACACCTTCTCAATGAACTGTGATGACAATGAATCAGTGAGACCCTTTTCACTGTGGTCATTACTGTGATCCAACCAACCTTTGTCACTTTAATCCTCCTTGTGACATATCCGAACTTTTGTCAATGTCGTATCTCATCGAAGGTGTGGTATTATTTGAGAACTTGTCATATTACCGAGACTCTATTTCTCAGATTTAACTGTGACACCTAAACTGTGACACTGAAATGTATATACTATTAAAACATCAAAGTTATAGCAATGAGACTTATACTACTATGGAATTACCAAATGAGGTTGTTGTGGTTATGTAATAGCACTGAATTGAGGTAGTTCCAAGACTGTGTTGCCATTGAAACTGAGGTACTACCGATATCCCTTTTCTATGAAATGTTAATCTGAAACTTTTTTTTTTTATCTGAAATTTCACATGATCATCCATTCTTTGAATTGAAGAGCTACGGAAATGATCCTTGTCCACTGAACATTGAAATGATTACTTTCGCACAAATGAAGAACTATGGCAATGATCCCTGTCCACTGAACATTGCAATGATCACTGTCCACTGTCATTATTTTCCTTAATTGCATGGTCCTAAAACTCATAATTTTCTCCTCTGACCTTAATGCTCCTTAACTATGCAATTTTACTCCATTTGTGTTTAGCCTATGGATTTTCATCTTCCAGTTTCACTTCATGTTTTTACCGTGTGAAAAAATTCGTTGTTTTGGACAAGATTTGGTGAGTCCAATGAGGTTTATTCTTGGTGTGAGAGGCTTGCAGATTGTCACTTTTGGTGGATTGATTTTGAATTATTATGAGTACATGTTCTTCTCTCATCGGTGGTAAACAACTACGTAATAAATGAGTACATAGCCAAGATAACTATGATGATGAGCCATCCTCGCCACTGTTTTATGTCTAAATATTTTGATTTCTTTGTGAATGATTTGTTCGTCTTAGGTTTTGTAATATGTTTTTAATGAAATATCTCTATTTCATGTTGTCTTTTCTACACTCTCACCTTACGGCATTTCCTTTGCAACATATGGTGCAATTGCTAGTATATATAAATTTTTAACCTTATTAATAGGCTAAGATTAATTATTAAAATATAACCATGTATTATCTCTACAACTAAGATGGGGTAGATCTCACTTAAAAATGTAAACATGTAAAAGTAAATGTAATCTTTAAAATTTAACATGTCTGATGTAATGTCGGTCCTATTCAAAAGTAAACATAATTATTATTATTTATAAACATAATATAAAGTTAAAACATAAATAGGTTTAGGTATGATAAATAAATAAAAATATAAATAAACCAGAGGTATGGTAAAAAAATAAAACCTCCTTCTATACATACTCCAAAGGTATGGTAAAAAAATAAAGCCTCTTTTTATATTTACTCCATAAACCTCTTTATATTTATAAGAACCCAAAAAAGAGGTTTTATTTAGGTGAAGCCTATAGGCCAAATACCATGGGACAAATTATTATGCCAAATACCATGGTAAATAAAAGGGGTATGGTAAATAAATAAAACCTCTTTTTATATTTACTCCATAAACCTCTTTATATTTAAGAACACTCCAAAAAGAGGTTTTATTTAGGTGAAGCCTATGGTTCAAATTATTATTAATACCATGCAAAAAAAAACCATTATTAGCCATAACACTAATATTAAAATATTTTTATTATTATTATTATTAAATCTAATATTCATATTCATATTATTATAATTAATAAATTTGGATTAATACAAGATTAATCCAAGGAGAGGGGAGAGGAGGAATGAAGAGAAAGAGAGGGAGAGGTGTGAGAGAGGTAGAAAAGGGTAAGGGAGGAATAGGGAGACATAAATATGGAGGGGGGAGGGAGGAGGAGAGAGGGAGGGAGATAGTGAGAGGATTGGAGGGAAGAGAGAGAGAGAGACAGGAACGAAGAGAGAGGGGAATTGAGAGAGAGGAGGAGAGATGAAGTTATAGAGATATGGACTTGGAGGGGGATATAGGGAGGGAATAAGAAATACATAGAGAGTGATAAGTGGAGAGATAGAGGGAGTGACAAGGGAGATATGGAGAGAGATTTTGTATATTTACATGCGAGATAAAGAGACAAAGAAGAAGATATGGAGAGAAGGGGGGAAAGAAGGAGAGAGAATGAGAAAGTTAGGGATATAGTAACAAAGTTTGAGAAAGAGAGAGAGAGAGAGTGATGGGGCAAGAGTGAGGATTAGAGGGTAGAGAGAGAGAGAAAGAGAGAGAGATAGGAAGGATGAGATAGAGGAATTTAGAGAGAGGAATAGAGTGATGGGGAAGAGAGATTATTGGAGGGAAAAGAGAGAGAGGGAGAGAGAAATAGATGGGGGAAGAGAGAGGACTGAAGGGAAAAGAGAGAGAGAGGTAGGAGAGGAAGGGAGAGAGATGAAGTAAGAGAGAGAGGAGGAGAGAGGGAGGGAGTTAGGAGGAGAGAGGAAGGGATAGAGAGATGGAGTTGGAGGGTGAGAGAGGGAGGGACGAAGAAATACATAGAGAGTGAGAAGAGGAGAGAGCGAGGGAGAGATAAGGGAGAAATAGAGAGAGTTTGTGTATGTTTGGGGGTGAGATAAGGAGAAAAAGAAGGATATATGGAGGGAATGGGGGGAGAAAGAGAGATGGAGGGATATAGTAACATATTTGGAGGGTGAAGAGAGAGAGAGAGAGAGAGAGAGAGAGAGATAGGGGCAAGAAGAGAGAGAGGATGTGAGAGTGGAGAGAGTGAGGGAAAGAGAGATGGAGTTGGAAGGGGGAGAGATGGAAGACGATTTATTTCACTAGATGCATTGATTTAATTGTGGATGGTGATTTATAGTCCTATTTGATTTCTTTCATTATATGCATTGATTTTAGTATAGATGTTGAGAGAGAGAGAGAGATATGGGGGAAGAAATAGGATTGGAGGGAAAAGAGAGAGAGAGAGGATTGGATGTCAAAGAGAGAGAGAGAGAGGAAAAGATAGAGGAAGGTAGGAGCTAGATAAAGGGAGAGATAGGCAGGACAAGAGAGAGGACTTGAGAGAGAGGAAGAGAGTGATGGGAGAAGAGAGAAAATTAGAGGGAAGAGAGAGAGAGAGAGAGAGGGAGAGAGAGAGAGAGAGAGAGAGAGAAAGGAGGAGAGAGGGAGGGAGATAGAAGGAGAAATGGAGGGATATAGAGATGGAGTTGGAGGGGGGGAGAGGGAGGGAAGAAGAAATACATAGAGAGTGAGAAGTGGAGAGAGAGATTAAGTAACAAGGGAGATATGGAGAGAGAGTGTGTATGTTTTGGGGTGAGATAATGAGACAAAGAAGGAGATATGGAGAGAAGGGAGGGATATAGTAACATAGTTGGAGGGCAAAGAGAGAGAGAGAGAGATAGATATGTGTGAGAGAAATGGAGAGAGAGGAAGGATGAGGGAGGATGTGAGAGAATGGAGAGCGGGAGAGAAAGAGAGATGTAGTTCGAGGGGGGAGAGAGGAAAGAAGATTTCTTGCACTAGATGAATTGATTTAAGTGTAGATGGTGATTTCTAATCCATTTTGATTGCGTGCATTAGATGCATTGATTTTAGTGTAGACGTTGATTTATAATTACATTTAATTGCTTGCACTAGATGCATTGATTTCAATGTAGATGATTTCTAATGATATATGATTTCTCGCACTAAATGTATTTATTTCGGTGTAGAAAGTGATTTCTTATTCTATTTTATTTCTTGCACTAGATGCATTAATTTCAGTGTAGATGTTGATTTCTAATTATATTTGACTTCTTTCACTATATGCATTGATTTCAATGTAGATGATTTATAATCCTATTTTATTGTTTGCACTAAATGCATTGATTTCAGTGTAGATGGTGATTTCTAATCCTATTTGATTGCTTGCACTAGATGCAATGATTTCAGTGTAGATGTTGGTTTCTAACATTATTTTCTTAATTGCACTAGATACATTGATTTCAGTGAAGATGTTAATTTCTAATCCTATTTGATTACCTGCATTAGATTCATTGATTTCAGTGTAGATGTTGTTTTCTAATCTTATTTGATTGTTTGCATTAGATGCATTGATTTTAGTGTAGATGTTCATTTCTGATTTGATGTAATTGGATGTACATTGATGTTACACTAATTTTAAAGTGATTGGATTAACAATGTACATTGATTTCAATGTAAGCACACAAATTTATTGAAAATTTCCATCGAATTTTGTGTTATAGTAATTCAACCTATTAATATTGAAGAGTAAGAGACACATTGCATGAAGTTTAGTACAATTGTTCGAGCTAAATATTTAAATGTTTTATGATTTCAACTATCGTTTTCATATAATCGATATGGAAATATGTTGAAACTAAAAAGGGTGACAATAAGAATAACAAAAGTAAATAATTTGAGATTGATCACAATGAAGACTATTTGTAATTGAATGCATTTTTATTATTCACGTTTTCTACCATTCAACAATATTACATTGTCATTTTGCATTCAGAAATTTTTTTTCTCATTTTTCATCATTAAATTTATTAACAATATTTATCATCTAAATAAGTTGAGATAACTAAGAAAAATTTAAAGTTAATATGATCAGATAAATATCAAACATATTGAGCATATAAAATGATTATATTTATATTAGATGTATTTATGTTCGATATATTTTCGTTGTCTGCACATGACTAAAACTAGCCAAGATCCATCTTAACTCCAGATCTATCAAGCGCCGAGAGGGATTAAATATCTCAAGGTGCAAACCTTTCCTCAAGTTTTTCACTCAAAAACGAGGTTTGCACCTCAAGATATTTGATCCCTCTCGGTGCTTGGTAGATCCGGAGTTAAGATGGATCTTGACTGGTTACACTAAAGTTCATGTTCTATTTTCATTTAACTGATTGGTGAGCTCTAGCCATGAGTAGTCATGTCTCTCTTGAAACCTCTTAATTTCAACATGGGTAACTATGTTTTGAAGTGCCTCATTTCAAGGGCACCGATGTGTGTATTCCAACCTTGCTTCTATTCCACAGTTTCTATAAGTTGTAAAAAGTTCTTTTATGTTAATGGATCCCAATAGTGACCGCAACTCAAGACCTCACCCAATGAGCATATTACTCGATCCATCTAAGCTAAGTGTATAAAAGGAGAGGTGAACGAATCTTATCTAAGGAATGCACATTAGATTTCATGATTCTTGTGTGGAGAAAAGATAAGTTAAATATCTTAATTCCTTTGAGATGATTGCATCGTTCTCGTGTGTAGAAAAGATAAATTAACTATATTATTTCCTTTCTTAATGTTGCATATATTTTATGCATATAAAAGATAAGTTAACTACATTAATTTTTTTAAGAATATTTTATGATTCTCGTTGCGTAGAAAATATGTTAATTATGTTAATTTTCTTTGACAATATTGCATGGTTTTTGTGCACAGAAAGATAAGTTAACTATGTCAATTTTCTTGAACTTAAATTCAACATTGATTTTAGGTAAATGGCAATGAAAACAAGTCAAATATTTCTTCATTAATGGTTAATTATTATAAGTTGACTCTAAGATATTGTGGTCCATTTATAACCTTGAAGAAAATCGATGAGAATACTATAGATTACAATTTCGAACACCATAATAAGATGCATATATTTTCCATGTTATCCTCTTGAAGGGAACAAAGACCATTTCTCTTATTATACATAGATTTCCAATATTTGTGCATGTTTAAGAATCGGGTAATTAGCAGCACCGAGATGCGATCATCAATAATGTAACACTCGAATTTAATTTCCTTAAAAAGACATTTTAATTTAGACAAGGGAGTTTGTTTTAAATTTAAAAAGGATTAACAAGCATGTTAATCATGTTATGAACTAAAGTTATTTTCTTTGAATAAAATATTTAATTATGGTATGTTTCCATAAACTGATGGTAAAACTTTTTCCAAGATTCCAGAGTAGTTAGATTAAGAAGTTATTGGTAGTTTCCTTTCCTTTGAGGATAAAAGGAAAATCCAAGAGAGGGAAAGGGGTTCTGTTCAAGAGAAAAGAAACATCTAGAGAACTGAAAGGAGAGAGTGTCCAGAGCTCATAGAAACTAGTGAAACTCTGTTACCTCACTTTGGAGGAGAGACTGGATAGGGGTCTTAAGGTCTACCTTCAAGAGAAATGCTATGAAATCCTACTCTCTTGAGGAGCACGGGGGGATTTGAGGGCATCATTGAGTCTCTCCTGGTTAGGAGGATGCCATCATCCTTACTTATATGAGATAAGTATACAAGACAGGAATGAAATGGAAAAATGCTTTTTCTTAAATATGTTAATCTTTGTAAATAATTTTCTGTGTAATGTGAACACTTCATTACAGGAAATAGACAAGGGTAGATGATTATATTTTTTTAATGTTGTATGACCAATTTTGTTCCCTGGAATATTTTAACTATAAGATAAGTCTTATGGAAGGGTAAAATACTGAAGATTTACTGATATCTAGCAAAATAGTAGTGGAAATCCTACAAAAAAACAAATGACAATATGGACAGTTATTCCATTAAGGGAGGGATTTCCCCAAAGTGGATAGTCTGTCCTCTAAAGAAGAAAAAATTAAATACATAGACTAAGGGTTGGTTATAAAACCTCTTGAAGTTGTCCGATCACCTATTTATTCCCTTCTATTATGAAAAATTATTACTAAAGCAAAAACCAGGAAAAGAAAAAAATTGTAAAACTATTAGCCAGAACTAATTTAATTGTAAATATTATAGAGCTATTTTCCATAATTAATTTAAATGTAAATAAAGTGAACACCTATTCATTAGATGAGAAACAAATAACCTCAAGAATTGACAGCAAAATATGGATAAATAAACTCAGTTACAACAATATTCCTCATGGAGAGGAGCAAGCCTTTGTGATAAAGGTACACATGAAATTATACACATAAATGGTGGAAATAACTTTTTAATATAGGTAAGTTGAGCAAGAAATGCTCGAAAAAAGAACAGTAATGAAGTTTTAAATGAAAAATACTAATCAAATAAGAGTGTTCATGGACATTAATGATGTTGCGGATTAAGTGTCGGTTAAACCAAATCCACAATTCTATATATATATATATATATATATATATATATATATATATATATATATATATATATATATATATATATATATATATATATATATATATATATATCAAATGAAGTACGAGAAATAACAATAGCATCATAGTCCATAACCTGATCCACCCAAAATGTCTGTATGTAGCATAGATTGCAAATAAGAGTGGAATTACATTGCTGTGGAACACCCAAAATGATAATAACAGAGGTGTTAACCCATAATACTCACATAAAATAAGTACCCTTACGGGAAGCAAGTATTACAGATTTACCGCTAAAATACCAGTGCATAGCACAAAACAATAGGGATAACCAAAAAATTGTTCAATGTTTACATTAAAACCTCTAGGGGTTGTGCTATAATCTGGAATCGAGAACTAGAGTTCCAATCTCGTAACAATAGAATTAAAACATTTATGTCAAAAACCCTTATGAGCAGTTCTGAAAATAAGTAAGAAAAGCTACCCGAAATGACTCTAGAGCACCTGTAGCGAATTCGAGGGGCATTAGACCGGGAGGGCCAATGAAAAGACGGAACGATATGGGTATAGGGTTTCAAGGTTACCTGCATGAAAATCCACACAAATTTAACTCTCGGATAATTCTAATGAATAAAACCCAGATCGTAGAACAAAAGCCCTAAATCGGAAATGATAGGGAGCTTACCTTTGTGGTATACAGGTGGCGAGCTCCATGCACCTGTTAATGGAAGTTAAATTAAAAACGAGAAACAGTGAAGAAATTATCAATTTAACTAGAGATAAGAATTTAGACATCTGAATCAAATAACAAAAAAATGCTCACCTATTTTTGCCATTGAGACTGCACTTCCATTGATGAAGTTAAAATCAGGTGGTAAGCATCTCCACAGAATGAAGATAGTTTAGGGAATGTGTAACCCACAACAGAGAATGGTTATCATAGTTAAGTCAACTGCGAAAAGGAGTAGACATAAAACCCTCAAACCCAAGTAAAAACTATAGCAAGAAGACCTGTAAGTCAAATAAAACTCAAGCAGGAAGCTGTGAAATGAGATGGAGGTGTCATCATCATACCAGTTAGGCAGAATTCCAAGAAGAAAACCAAGTTGTGTCAGATTTGCAGAGAGGAGGCTGCCAGCAGTGACGCCAAGTTAGAAAATTAGTTAGGGTTCGGGGGTTAGGGAAATACCATAACCACCCGAGAAATTATTACAACCATTGATCTGAATGGAATCATTGAGAGTGGATACACATTACAGATGTCCCACCATTAATTGAAATGTGAAGCCCGAGGCTACGACATATCTATGGATAATTTAAAACAAATATGCATATAATAATGTTGCGAAAGTACTAGGTATTATAACTATGTCATAATAGTTGTGTACATTGGAAATATTTTATACAAATTCCACTAACCTGAACTCTGAGTATAATATGTAAAAATTAAATTTCGATTTTCTTGATTGCGAATAAGCATAATGTTGGAGAATTCATATAAAAATATATATGGAAATGTTACAATTAGCATTAATTACTAAGATGGTATAATCTTAATATATGCTACAACATATAGATAAACCTGGTGAATATGATAAGTATATATTTTTTCATTAAGATGAAACCGTATGTTGTGATTTTATTTACAGTATTAATTTACAAATTAATGCTAGGAGTAGTTTTCTTTTATGAAGTGTAAAGAGTTTATGGTTAGATGATACAAGTGGTATCAGATTTGTGTTTAAACACTAGGACCTTGGTGTGTATGTAAAAATGTGCACAAAATTGGGAAGAAGGGGCAGACAGAGAGCTATGAGGAGGGGTTTTGTACATTAAACTCTGAGGACTATAGGGGAAATTCACCATGACCCTAACCTATGAATGAATCCATAAAAGTGGGTGCAACTGAGTGTAGACCATCATCATCAACCTAGTAGATTTCTCAAGGAAAAAAATGGAAAACGAACAGGCTTCTAGATATTGTGCAACAACTACAAGAAGAAATGGTTCGTGTAAGAATTGATAATGAGAGCTTGATGCGGGAACAGGAGAGGATCCTTAAAATCCTCTGAGATAAATAGAATCAATGGATAGCTGAACCAAGCCCATAAAGGGACACCCGAGAAGAAGGTGAACAGTGACATCAATAAAATGATAAACTGGAAGGCATCCAAACCCAAAGAAGTAATAAAAATAGCTCTTATAATGAAGAAGAGTCGGGAAATGTCTCAGAACAGCAAGAGATGAAAAATCAGAGGGTGGAGCTGCAAGGTGAATTCCAAAAAATTAAACCTCCCACATTCGATGGAGAAGATGAAGAAGTATCAAAAGCGTGGATAATTAACATGAATAAATATTTTCAAGTCTACGAATACAGCAGCAAACTGAAGGCTTGTCTAGCCATGTACCAACTGCGGAATAACGCCACATTATGGTGGGAAGAAGTTAAAAATGTGTGAGGCATTGAGGACACGAATGTGGCTAGGGACGAATTCCAGCAGTACTTTAAATAAAAATATCTAACAGAGTGCTTTTATGATGAAAAACATTGATAATTTTATGAATTGATATTGTGACGACTATCTATGGATGAGTTCGTAACTAAATTTACTTCCCCATTGCTATATGTGCCATAACTAAGGGACGAAAAGGAAAAAGTACAAAATTTTTTTAGTAGCCTACTTTCTCATATGAAGGAGAAAATTAAATTTGTAAACCCAAATACCATGGATGAAGTGATTCAAAAATCACGTATGTACTATCAACAATCCAAGAGGAAAGGAGAAGCTGGAAGGAATTGACCACCCAAGAAAGTGTAGAAAAATAACACAAACTTTAAATAAATTTTAAGAATGCTACCACAAATATAGAAAATAGACAACATGGAAGAAATCAACAGAGAACCAAGTGGCCAGCAGAGGAATGACCCACTGAAGCATCCAGTAGACCAGATCATGAGCAGTTCTAGAAATCGCCATTACAGTGTTGGGGATGCAGTGAGGCACATTATTATAAAAATTGTCATCACCGTGGAAGAAACGAAACTGCAGCTAATGTGCAAGAGGCATCCATAGTGGGGGACATGGCATGAAACATATCCAGAATCAACATTGCACTTGAGGATCAGCAAGCGAATTACCAACCAACCATGATAGAGTTGGAAGGTAAGATGTATTCCCACCCTGTTTTTATTTTGGTTGATCCTGGTGCCAGTTTATGCTATGTAAATCCTAGGATAGTGGAAAAATGTGACTTTTAAAGCCAGAAGTTTAAAAATCATTGGCTAGTATAGTTAGCCACTGGGGCAAAGAGAAAAGGTAATGCTAAAGTTTCCAACTGTCCCATAGAAGTTGGAAACCAACATATAAAGGTTGAATTGAATATTCTACCTTTAGGATCCTATGATATATTACTAGGAATGGATTGGTTGGAAGTGCATTGGTCAGTAGTAGACTACAAGGATAAAATCATTTACTATAAGGTTGAAGACGAAAGTCACCAAGAGTTGCAAGGAATTAAAAAGTCACTTTAGTTGCGTCTTATTACTGCATCTCATTTGGGAAAATGCATAAAAAAATGGTTTCAAATTTATGAAATTCAATTAGGATTTGCGAATTCTAAAGATAAGACCCCCATGCTGGAAAACATACCTGCGGTGTAAGCCTTTATGGACGTATTTCCGAAAAACATACCAGGACTACCACCAAAGCAGGACCTCGATTTTACCTTCGAATTAATGTCAGGGTCAGCACCGGTATTACAAGCACCATACCGAATGAGTGTGCCTAAATTGATAGAGTTGAAAATGAAATTACAGGAATTGCTAGAAAAGGGATATATACATCCTAGTGTCACCCTAGGGGGCACCAATGTTTTTCGTAAAAAATAATGATGGTAGGATGCAAATGTGCATGGATTACAGATAACTTAATAAATTAACTATTAAGAACAAATACCCATTGCCACAGATAGATGATCTTTTCGATCAAGTAAAGGGGGCAACTGTCTTTTCAAAAATAGATCTAAGGTATGGGTATCATCAAATATGGATAAAGGATGAATACATCTACAAAACATATTTCTGTACCTGTTATTGGCATTATGAATTTTCCGTTTAGATTAACCAACACACGAGCAACATTCAGGAGTTTGAAGCATGGCATATTTCATCCATTTTTGGATAAATATTTTGTTATTTTTATAGATTATATACTAATCTACTCAAGGACTATGGAGGAACATAAGGAACATTTGTGTATATTGCTAAAAATTTTGAGAGACATCAAATTTATGCCAAATTCAGTAAGTGTGATTTCTACAAAGAGAAAATCCAATATTTAGACCATGTTATTTCTGACGAAGGTATAGCAGTAGACCCTGCAAAGATAAAGGATATTATGGAATGGAGTGTACCCCAAAACGTAGCAGATATATGATCTTTTATGGGATTAGCCAGCTATAATCGACGTTTTATAGAAGTATTCTATAAAATTGAATTTCCCATAACCTCCTTGCAACATAAAGGGTGAGTGTTTAATTAGATTAGTGAACGCCAAACTAGATTTGAAACGTTAAAACAATTATTGACCACAACTCGTGTTTTGAAGGTGGAAGATCCAAATTCAGAGTTTGAGGTTTGCAACGATGCTAACAAGGATGGAGTAGGAGTGGTGTTGTCACAAGATAGAAAGGTTGTGGCATATGAGTCTAGGAAGTTGAAAGATCATGAACAAAAATATTCTGTGTATGATCTAGAGTTAAGCACAGTGGTGGACACACTCAAAATATGGAGGAACTACTTATTGGGAAAAAGGTTTGTGCTAAAAAGAGATCATAGTAGCTTGACCAGTTATTTTAAACAAGCTGACTTAAATTCCTTCCAGGCCAAGTGGAATGCATTCCTGAGCAAATTTGACTTTGAAATGCAGCACGTTAAGGAAAAAGAAAATCGGGTCGTTGATGCATTAAGTAGAAAATTTCATTATGTATATGAGTTATACTTAAACCATGTGGAATTCAAGTTCTAGGAGCAGGTGAAAGAGGCTGTGGAAAAATATCTTGAATATTAGTTTTTATGGCAACAATCATAAGACACAAAAAAACAAGGAAAAAAATTAGATTATACAATCAATAATGAACATTGGTTTTCTGAGGAAAGATATACATTCCTAATCAAGTAAGTTTGAAAGAGTTGATCTTAGATGAGTATCATCAAAGATCTTATTCTTGACACCCTCATTACCAGAAATTTTAACAACCATCAGAAAAGATTACTTTTGGTCTGGTATGCAAAAAGAAATTGTTGAACACTTGACTAAATCTTTGGAATGTCAGCAGGTTAAGGTTGAGCATCAACACCTACTTGGTTTACTGCAACCCATACCCGTACTAGAATGGAAGTGGGAATTTATATTGTTCGATTTTATTACAAGCTTACCAAGATCAAAGATACACAATGACTCTATAATGGCAGTAGTTGATCGGCTGAGTAAAGAATCTCATTTTATTCATGTACAATCCAATTTTAAAGTTGTACAAATCATTCACGTCTTCATGAGGGAGATATTTCGATTACATGGCATTCCAAAAACAGTCATCTCAGACAGAGATGTAAATTTTACTTTAGCCTTTTTGAAGGCACTGTTTACCAATTTAGGCACACAAATACAATTTAGCATAGCATATCATCTAAAACGGATGGGTAGACGGAGTGGGTGAATCAGATATTAGAGGACATGTTATGAATGTATGTAATGCAACAACCCATGAAATGGGAAGATTATATGCATTTAGTAGAATTTTCCTACAAAAATGGATACTAGGAGTCTCTCAAGATGAGTCAATTTTAAGCCTTATATGGTAGACATTTCCGAACTCCTATTAATTAAAGAAGTCCAAAAATAAGGCTAATGCTTGGGTCAGAAATGTTGGATTAGATGCAGCGAGAAGTAAAGAAGATCTGATAAAATTTAAAAGCTGCCCAAGATAGACAAAAAGTATATGCAAATTGAAAGAGGACATATCGAGAATTCGAAATGGGTGATCATGTTTATATGAGAATTATACCCAAGAAGAGTAATTTAAGGTGGACTACCTGTGCCAAGTTGGCTCCCCAATTCTATGGACCTTTCCAAATCTTGGAAATGGTGAAGTGAGTAGCCTATCAGCTAGCTTTACAAGGACACATATGAGTGCACAGTTTGTTCCATGTGTTTGTGTTAAAAAGATATGTGCATGATCCAAAGCATGAAATATATTAGCAGAATATTTAGGTAGGCCTGAAATGGGAATTAAGATCTCTATGGGAGATAAATAATTCTTTATTAATTAAAAAAATTTTTGGTTGTAGGTCGAACCAGACAGTGAATTTATGGTAGAACCTCAACGTATTCTTGATCATAGAGAAATAACTCTCCAGAGGCAAGCCATCATCCAAGTTAAAGTGAAATGGAAGAACTTTAGCTCGGAAGAGGTGACCTGGGAAGATGAAATTTTTGTGCGAGAAGCGTATCCAGAACTATTCACTGGAATGGAATAAACATCGAGGACAATGTTTAACTTAAGTGAGGGAAGATGTAACACCCAGATTTAATTTCCTTAAAAAGACATTTTAATTTAGAAAATGGAGTTTATTTTAAGTTTAAAAAGGATGAGCAAGCATGTTAATCAAGTTATGAACTAAAGTTATTTTCTTTGAATAAAAGATTTAATTATGGTATGTTTCCATAAACTGATGGTAAAAAGTTTTCCAAGATTCAAGAGTAGTTGGATTAAGCAGTTATTGGCAGTTTCCTTTCCTCTGAGGATAAAGGGAAAATCCCAGAGAAGGAAAGGTGTGTTATTCCAGAGAAAAGAAACATCTAGAGAGCTGAAAGTAGTGAGTTTCCAGAGCTGGTAGAAACCAGTGGAACTCTGCTAGATGACTTTGGAGGATATATTGGACATGGGTCTTGAGGCTTACCTCTTGGAGAACTGTTATGCAATCCTAGTCTGGTGAGGAGCACGGGGGTAGTTGAGGATGCCATTGCCTCTCTCATGGTTGGGAGGATGCCATCAGCCTTACTTATCTAAGATGAGTATATAAGATTGGAATGAAATGGAAAAATGATTTTTCTCAAATATGTTAATCTACGTAAATAATTTTATGTGTAATGTGAACACTTTGTTACAACAAATAGACATGGATAAATGCTTAGATTTCTGAATTTTTTATGAATTACTTTTTCCCTGGAATAGTTTTACTATAAGATAAGTCTTGGGGAAGGGTAAAATACTAAATATTTTACTGATATCTAGCAAAATAGTAGTGGAAATCCTACATAAAAACAAATGACAAGATGGACAGTTAGACCATTCAGGGAGGGATTTCCCCAAACGGGACAGTCTGTCCAGTGAAGAAGAAAAAAGTAAATACGGAGACTAAGGGTTGGGTATAAACCCTCTTGAGGTGGTTTGGTCACCTATGTATTCCCTTCTACTCTGAAAATTCATTACTAAAGAAAAAACCAGTAAAAGAAAAAAAATGTAGAACTATTAGCCAGAATTAATTTAATTGCAAATACTATAAAACTATTTTCCATAATTAATTTAATTACAAATACAATGAACATATATTCATTAAATAAGAATCAAAGAACCTTAATTAGTGAAAGCAAGGGATGGATAAATAAACTCACTTACAACAATATTCCTCATTGGGAGGAGCAACCCTTTGTGATAAAAGTACACATGAAATTATACACATAAACAGTGGCAATAACTTTTGAAAATAGGTAATATGAGAAAGAAATGCTTGAACAAAGAACAGTAATGAAGTTTTTAATGAAAAATACTAATAAAATAGGAGTCTTCATGGACATTAATGATGCTACCGATTAAGTGTCAGTTAAGTCGAATCCACATGTCTATATTCAACACACACACACACACACATCAAAGAAAGTACCAAAAATAATAATAGCATCAGAGTCCATAACCTAATCCACTCAAAATTTCTGTAGGTAGCATAGATTGCGAATAACACTGGAATTACATTTTTGTGGAAAACCCAAAAGGGAAGAATAGAGGGGTTAACCCATAACAATCACATAAAATAAGTACCCTTACAGGAAACAAGTATTGCAAAGTTACTGCTAAAAAACCAGTGTGTAGCTCAAAACAAAAAGGAAGGATAACCAAACAATTTTTCAATGTTTACATTAAACCCTCGAGGGGATGTGCAAATAATTGGGAACTGAGAACTAGAGTTTCAATCTTGTAACAATAGACTTAAAACATTTCTATCAAAAACCCTTATGAGAAGTTATGAAAAGAAGTAAGAAAAGCTACCTGGAATAAGTCCATAGCACCTGTAGCGAAAACAAGGGGCATTAGACTGGGAGGGAGAGTGCAAATACAAAACGTTGCAAGTAGAGGATTTGGGGGTTACCTATATGGAAAACAACAAAAATTTAACTCTCAGAGTATTCTAATGAATAAAAACCAGAGAGTAGAACAAATTCCCCAAAACGGAAACGACAGAGAGCTTACCTTTGTGGTATACAGGTGGCGAGCTCCACACACATGTTAATGGAAGTTAAATTAAAAATGAGAAACAAAGAATAAATTATCCATTTAACCATATATAAGAATTTAGACATCTGAATCAAATAACAAAAAAATGCTCACTTGTTTCGTCCGTCGAGACTGTGCTTCCATTAATGAAGTTAAAATCTGGTGGTAAGCATCTCCACGGAATGAAGGTAGTTCAAGGAACACATAGGCCATAACAGAGCATAGTTATCATGGCTAAGCCGACTGCAAAAAGGAGCAGAGAGAAAACCCTTAAACCCCAACAAAAACTATAACAAGAAGGCATGTACATGAAATAAAACTCAGGTAGGAAGCTATGAAATGATATGGAGGCGTCGTCGTCATATCTATTAGGCAGAACGCCAAGAATAAAACCAAGTTGTGCTGGACTTGCAGAGAGGAGGCTGTGAGCAGTGACGCCAAGTGATAAAATTAGTTAGGGTTTGGGGGGTAGGGCAATACCCTAACCACCCCAGAAATTATTACAACCGTTGATATGAATGGAATCATCGATAGTGGATAGACATTACAGATGTACCACCATTAATTGAAATGTGAAGCCCGAGGTTATGATAGATCTGGGGATAAATTAAAACAAATCCACATATAATAATGTTCCCAGGGTACTAGGTATTATAACTATGTCATAATAGTTTTGTACATTTGAAATCTTTTATACAAATTCTGCTGACCTGAATTCTGAGTATAATATGTAATAATTCAATTCTGAATTTCTTGATTGCGAATAAGCATAATGTTAGAAAGTCACATAACAAGCTATATGGAAATGTTACAATTAGCATTAATGACTAAGATGGTATAATCTTAATAAATGCTACAACATATAGATAAACATGGTGAATATGGTAAGTATATAAGCTTGCATTAAGATGAAACCATATGTCGATTTTATTTAGAGTATTAATTTAGGAATTAATGCTAGGAGTAAATTATTTTTATGAAGAGTAAAGGGTTTATGGTTAGATGTTACAAATAATAATCGAAACATCATCCGTACATCCATACATAACACCACTCCCCTACTATCATAATTATAAATATTGAGTATCTATTTGAGAATCATGATGTCCACCACATTTTCATTAATTTTACTTAGTATTAATTTAGAGACTATTATATAAATTATGATGAGATTTTTTTATTATTAA